>QXTE01000325.1:242242-385822 GCA_003942145.1 Platysternon megacephalum | reverse complement strand
TCTGCGGGAGTCTTTCCTTTGCCTACACTGGGCTTTGGGTCAGGTCCATAGGCTGTGACACAGCAACATCGATCCCTCTGTGAATGCCGGGATTTCACCAAATCTCCCCAGAGTGAGGGGGCACTTTTCTGGGACCTTTTTCCCAGATACCTTTTGAGGAGCTGCTGCCCCTGGACTGCTCCCCTCAAGCAGCCATTTTGCAGCTTTCTGCTGTATCTCCTCTTCCAGCTGGTAAATATTCTTATCTCCTGTTGTACCTACTCTAACATTTCTGAGGGTAGCAGAGTCTCACAGATCAGTGAGTTTCATGGAGTTGATGTTGACTCTATCAAATCCTTACAGCAACACACAGAAACCTCCTTCCAACTTAATCCTTTGTATTTATCATAACTATTTGTATAAACTCTTTGGCGAACATAAACCTAAGCCAATCTGAACAAGTTGTAAGATTTGGCTGCCAACATTTCTTTGTTATAGATCTATGCTGCTAACATCCATCATTTAATTAAACTCTAGATAGTGATTCTTTTTAAAGGTATAGACCCCAGTGTTAATAAAAAAATTGTTTAAATAAATAGATTGGGCTATTTTGGGGCTAGTTTTTAAGTGACTGTGGACTATTGATGCAGTAGAAAATAGCCCCATGGTTAAAGTTGCCTCCCGCTACCAAAATCTGAAATGCCCCCCCTGAAACAGAGCCCTTAAACTTTCCCCCACGCCCTCCCTTCTTGATCACTGTGGACAACACCACCATCCTCTCAGTCACTCAGGCCCATAACCTGGGTGTCATCTTTCATTCGGCCCTCTCTCTTGGCCCTCACACCCAGGCTCTCAGATTCTTTCTAGATAATATCTCTACGGTACGGCCTTTCCTGTCCATCCACACAGCTAAAACTCTTGTCCAGGCTCTCATCAGCTCATGTCTTGATTATTGCAATATCCTTTTCTCTGGCCTTGACAAATTAAAGCTTGCTCCCACTCATATCCATTTAAAATGCTGCTGCAAAGATCATTGCTTTGACCACGTGACTCCTCTCTTTGCATCCCTCCACTGGTTCTGCCTTTCCTACAGCATCAAACATATGCTACTTGTCTTCACTTTCAGGGCCCTTCCCGGCCTATCCCCACCCTACCTATCAGCTCTCATTCACTGTCAGGAAGTTGACTCCCACCTCCGATCAGTCCCTGATGCCAGCCTCCCTCACCCACTTGTTACATTGTCAAACAAGCACCTAAAATTGAAAGGCAGAAAATTTCAAACTGACAAGAGGCAATACTTTTTCATATACGTGTGCACAGTTAGCCTGTCAAACATGTTGCCACGGGATATCATGAAGACCTAGAGCTTAGTGAGACTAAAAAAAAAGGACACATTTATATGGATGACATTGTCCATGCTGATGGTGATCAGAATAAAAATTTATAAGGGGTATAAATCCTCATGCTCCAGAGGATAAATCAGCCACTAACCATGTCACATTAGGAAGAAACTTCTCTGATGGAGAGATTATTCCATAACTCTATTATGGAGGTTTTTGCACTTTCATTTAAAGCATCTGGTATTATGCTTTGATCCAGTATGGTTAGTACAATGTTCCTATCTATGATGATCCCTGTGCTTATCAGACACCCCCTGTCCTGTTGTAGATAGGGAATGATAAGAGTAGTGAAAGTAGCGCATTTTACAAGCTGAGATCTTTCCTTAGATATGACTCTGAACATGCCCAGAAGGACTAAATTAATCATTGCCAATCAATTCCTGAGTCTAATCCAAGCCTGGCAAACCTGCGAAGAAGAGATTTAGGACTTGACAGGGAATGGGACAAAGTTTATTTTCTGTTTGATGTTCTAGACTCTGACTTCAAACATTAGACCTCGTTTAGGCTGGATTTGATCATTCAGAACATCCATAATTGAATAATGTACCATATGACCGTTCTGACGTTTATAGATAAAAAACATTCAAGCTCTTCTTGAGAAATGGTTTGCGAACTGAAACCTGCCCCTGGAGTTAGATGTGTAATGGGATATGCAAAAACATGCATAATCTAGGGTTGAGATATTGGTTAATTTGTCAAGCAAAGAATCAACCAAGCATAGCATTAATCCTATTCCCAGGAAAATGTTCTCACACTAGTGCCTCAGGTGTTGCTCAGAGGTCATTGGCATCTTCCCAATCATTCCACTTCCCTGATTGTAATCCTATTTTAATACATGGTGCGATGTAATTTGCAACAACACTTACATCATGAGTGCAACCAACTCTATTCTCTCCATTTGCCTTGAATATATTGTTAATAATTATAGTTGCTGTTGGCCCTTAAAGCAGGAAAGCTGTTGCTCTATTCCCGTCAAGGATACAAAACAAGATTACAGGTTGTACCTGTTTGCTCAGAATAGAACAGCAGCAATCCACATCTTGAACCATGAGACACAATGTCTGGGGAATACCATGTAAGTGAAGTGGGAAGCTCCATTCCCCCCCGGAATTGGAAGGGAGAAGTTTAAACAAAGCCCTCAAGCTATTATTAATCACACAACTTAATATATGGATAGAATTTCCTCTCTCTCTCTGTCTGGCTACAGGGAACCCCTCTAGGGGTTGGTGGACAAGAGTGCTTTAAACTTGCTGCCTGTTAATTTCATTGGGTGACCCCTGCTTCTTGTGTTATGTGAAGGAGGAAATAACACTTCCCTATTCCCTTTCTCCACAGCATTTGTGATTCCATAGACCTCCATCATATCCCCCCTTAGTCGTCTCTTTCCCACGTCCCAGTCTCTTTAATCTCTCCTCGTATGGAAGCAGTTCCAGATCCCTCGTCACTCTGGTTTCCCCTCTCTAGTCTGCACCTGTTCCACTTCGAATAGAACGTTTCGGAGACATGGCGCCCGGACGCAGAGGGGTGAGTCGGCAGCAGCTGTTGGCAGGACGCTGCAGAGCCCTGCAGGGCCGGGCGGCTCCGGGCAGGAGGAGCGGGGAACAAGCTGAGCGCCGTGCCCAGCACCCTCATCCGGGCCCATCCCACAAGGGCGCAGCCTCCTCCCCAGCCCAGCCCCGTGTCTCCACCTGGGGGCACCCACGTGCTGTGCCAGCAGCCGGGAACGCGCCCCGAGCCGCCCCGGTGCTGGCTCCGGCCACAGGCTGGCCCGGCACAGACCTGCTCCCCAGCGCCCCCACCCCGCCTGTGCAGCCCTGGGGCGCCCCCCACCTCCGAGCTGGACACGTCAGCCCTGCTGCGCGGAGCACTGCCCCTTTAAGATTGGCCACGCCCTCTTGGTGACGTTACCAACTCCGGGTTTTTTTAATACACCTGGTCNCCCCCCCCCCCCCCCCCCCCCCGCTGCCTCATTGGTCCATCTATCGCCCCGCCCATCCTGGTCCTCTCCTCCCCCATTGGCATGTTACCTCTCCGTTCGCTCCGCCCTTCCCAGTCTCCTCCTCGCTCATTGGTTCCTTTCCCCTTTCTCTCGCTCTCTCCTCCCTCATTGGTCTCCCATCCGCTTCGTGCCGGCCTCTGCCTTCCCATTGGTACTCCTCAGCAGTCCCTGCCTTCCCATTCGTCACCTGCTCAGCTGTCCCTGTTCCTGCTTTCCATTGGCCAGCTCCTCAGACGTTCCTGTCCCTCCATTGGTCACCTCCTCAGCTGTCCCCGCCCCTGCCCTGCTATTGGCCGCCTGCCCCGCTGTCCACCCCTCCCTCCCCGCGCGCAGGGCTCCCGTCTCTGGTGTGGCTGCTGGGCCCTGCGTCTCTTCCCATGGCCGGGCGGCTCGTGCTGTGGCTGCTGCTCGGGCTGGGCCCGGCGGGCGGCGCCCACATCAAGAAGGCGGAGGCGGCGGCGGGCGAGGGGGAGGCCCCGGGCCAGGCCGCGCGCTACCTGCACTCGGCCGAGCTGGGCGCGGCGCTGCAGGCGCTGGCTGAGGGGGCCCCGCCGGGCCTGGCCCGGCTCTTCAGCATCGGGCGGTCGGTGGAGGGGTGGCCGCTGTGGGTGCTGCGCCTGACGGCGGGGCTGGAGCCCGCGCGGCCCGAGGCGGAGCCGGGCGGGGCCCCGATCCCCGGCCGCCCGCAGGTCAAGCTGGTGGGGAACATGCACGGCGACGAGCCGCTGGGCCGGCCGCTGCTGCTGCGCCTGGCCCAGGAGCTGGTGTCCGGCTGGGCCCGCGGGGACGCCCGGGCCGGCCGCCTCCTCAACGCCACCGACCTCTACCTGCTGCCCAGCCTCAACCCCGACGGCTTCGAGCGGGCCCGCGAGGGCGACTGCAACGGCGTGGCCCCGGGCGGCCGCGAGAACAGCCGCGGGAAGGACCTGAACCGCAGCTTCCCCGACCAGTTCCGGGCGGCCCAGCCCGACCTGGAGCCCGTGCCCGAGGTGCGGGCCCTGATCGCCTGGATGCAGCGCAACAAGTGAGTGGCGGGGGGACTGTAGGTGCTTTGTCTGGGTGTGAAACGTTGGTGGGGTTGAGGAGGGGTCTGGCTCCAAGGGGCGAGGCCCTGCGGCTCGTAGCCAGGAGATCCGGCCTGGGCTTTGGGGCAGGCTGCATAGGGATGACTGTGGGGAGGGAGGTTGATGTTTGGGTGAGGGCTGGAGGTACGTAGCGGAACTAATGGTCAAGCGCTTGTAATACGTTTTCCTCACCCTGAAGTCTCCTGTGATTCTATCTGCCTTGTACCCGTCCCCCCTGGCTCCCTTTGGGCTGTAACCGGAGGCTGCTGGGGCATCAGGCGACTTGGCTCTAACTTAGGTGCTGGCTTGTCTAGCAGACCTCTTATGAATGGGACAGGGGAACGTTTTATTGTTTGCCAGGTGCACGTGGGCCTTTGTGTAGTTAGAGAAACCACGTTGGTTTCTTTATAGACAACTGCACTTAAAGGACCACTAGCAATGTTGTGTTCCTGGCTAATCAAAACAGGGCAATAGTAACTTAAACTATTAATGTTGACAGGTTTCAGAGGGGTAGCTGTGTTAGTCTGTATCCGCAAAAAGAACGAGGAGTCCTTGTGGCACCTTAGAGACTAACACATTTATTTGGGCATAAGCTTTCGTGGGCTAAAATTTACTTGCATGCATCCAATGAAGTGGGTTTTAGCCCACGAAAGCTTATGCTCAAATAAATTTGTTAGTCTCTAAGGTACCACAACGACTCCTCGTTCTTTTATTCACGTTGACTCCTTCTTCTTCACAGCAAGCTAAATGAGCTCTCAGTAATGGATAAACTTATTTTCTGGATGTACTTCACCTTAAGACCACTGGTGACCTTTGCTTTTGGCCCTGTATTGTTAACTCTCCTTGTGATTAGCTGTCTGATCTTCAGTAATATGAACCAAATGTGTTGCTTAATACCTACTGGTGCTCAAATACTGAGGTCTGGCATGAACTGTGGCAGATAGAGCATCCACCTTTCCTCCACCATAATAGATTTCCCCCACATTGCTTCTTGCTGTTGTGCATAGAGAATTATTGCTAAATGTTTCTAGAACGTAGGTCTTGATCCTGCAAATGTTTGTGCATGTCAGTAGTTCTGTTGAGTGTTTGTGGGCCACACTTGTCCACACTTGCTTACTTGCTGAGCTTTACTGTCAGCTCTGGTGTACTGATATGCTGCAGCACAAAATGAATCTAAGCCCCAAATTTGCTCTTGCTCAAAATTATCTAGTGGGGAAAATCCTCTGGGTTCCAAACATTATTAGTTTAAAAATAAATTTTTTAAAAAAGTGTATTTTGGCAAACCACTGCTGACAAAAAAAGCTACTTTGTCAGATCTGTGCAGGAACAATACAACACATGAAGCTCTCCTCTGGCTGGCAGCAGTAATAATGCTGTGCTAACTTCATCACTCATACAAAAATGAGTGAGTAAAGAAAGCCATTTGGTTAAAAATCCCTAATGGATGTAATGTTTGCTGTCTTCTTAGATGACATTCACATGATCTGATTCGCATCCTATAGCTTGTTTTAAAAAAAGCCAAGGCTTTGGTCATGTCAACTCTGCTTAATAACCCAAATACACATAGGCAAATGGCAAGGGATCAAACCGGAACTTTTCTACAATATTATAACAAATGAGAACAAAAAGATCTTAAAAATGTAGGGGTACTTAGAGTATCAGATGTATTGAGACCTTTATAGCTGCCTGTGTCTAAGCTAAGGAACAATGAGACATGGGGCTTGCTGTGCTCTTAAGTTTTCTGACTTGCCTTAGAATTTGACACTGGTATTTACCTGACCATTCCTTACTGCAACACAAGCCTCTTAATCTTGCAAGTAAACCCTGCAATACATCTCAACTCAAACATTCTTCAAAGCTTAAAAAAAGCTGTCTGTCATCTGCTGTCCACGTGGACAACTAAATAGCAGTTGCCTGTGATGATTTGCTTGACTCTGCATTTTTGTGTCTTAGCGGGGAAACAAGAAATTTGTTGCATCTCCTGTAACACTAGATGTTACACTCAATTGAATGTCTCAGTTTAAAGTGAATGGAGCCCTGAGGTTAGTTATTGCAAAATTCTTTTGGCTTCTCGGATGCCATCCCATTAGGTTCTGTTCAGAACCTTTTTACAGGGCTGCCGGCTGCTGAACTTTGCATAAGGAGCTGAATTTTTTTTCACTATAAGTGGACGTGCTCAAAGTTTCTATCAGAGCAAGATATACAATGGTCTAATGGCTGCTTTTGTAAGCTGTAAAGACAGTAGCTGCCATGGTGATGCATCAGTGCCTAGGCAGCTGAGGAGAGGGAAGCCTTTTCTTTGAGCATCTTGAGAATATCAATGTGTATGTTGCTTTGAAGTAATCCTGCCTTGAATTTTGCCTCATTTGCCATTCTAGCAGCAGACTGCAGTCCTGTTAGTCTGAGCTGAACCTCAAAGGAAGCGGTTTGTATGGCAAACCACAAGCTAGGAGTAAATAAACTCCTTTTCAGATTAACATCCCCCCCCCCCGTTTTTCTGTAAAACAAAGTAGAATATTTCAAAGCAAAGTGGGCCTGTGTGAACATGACTTGGAAGCTGGGACACCTTAGCCCAGCAAGAGCACTTGCTAACCAAAGCCTTAAGAACATGTGAATTGCCAAGCTAGATTGGACCTGAGATCCATTTAGTTTCCTATCCTGTCTCTGACAATGGCCAGCACCAGATACTGTTGGAGCCTATCTAGTATAGGCTGAGTATGTGTCTCAGATATAGCATAGCCTTGGTACAATTAGCAAAGCTCTAATAAGTCGTCTCGTCGTGCAGCGTTAATTGGATACAGGGCTGTTCACTTACTGTCCCAAAATGCCATGCAGTTTCAAAAGAGCTGCCACTTTCCTTCCCAGACGTGTGGATTTCAGAATGTCGTCACTGAAGTACTTTGGGCCAGGAGGAGCTATGGATGATGGGTGCTGGCAGTTAGCTCTGCCCTAGTGTGCTCTGTCTGAGTCTAATAAACAGTTTTGTTTTGTTTTTGTTTTTAAACCAGGTTTGTGCTCTCTGGGAACCTGCACGGGGGCTCTGTGGTTGCGAGCTATCCCTATGATGACTCTCCCATGCACGAGCCCAATGGAATCTATAGCAAATCAGCTGATGATGAAGTGTTTAAATACCTGGCAAAAGCCTACGCTTTGAACCACCCGATAATGAAAACTGGCACCCCAAACTGCCCGGGGGAGCAGTTTGAGACATTCAAGGATGGCATCACTAATGGAGCTTATTGGTATGATATAGAAGGTACGTTATTTCAGTATATTGCTTAGCAGGGTTCTACAACTTAGTCTGGATCCCATCTTGATGGCGTGTGTCATAGAGCCCTCCCCTCTCCTTATGTTTTCATGGGCCATCTTCGCTCCCATTAGCTGCCAGACATCTTTGTAGCAATTGCTGCAGTTGAAAAGTAATGGTAAGAAAGGAATATATTTTTAGCTTTTAATGCAGCTGTAAACCAAGCAAAATGGTGCCATTGGCCATCCACATGTGCTCAGTGGATCACAATTATGAACCTAGTGTAGGGGGTTAAAGTCTATTGTGTGTTTTCAAACATGCTTAGGGTAACTGTACAGCCAGCTCCCATAATCATAATGGGGAACTGGGCATACAAACTCCTTAGGTATATTTAAAAATCCCCACCTAAACTGTCTAGGGGGTGGAAACCATTAGTTAGTAGATCACTAGTCATTGCTCTGAACAAAGTTATTTGGATGGTCGGTGCAATTCACTGATTCTCTTTAGTCTCTTACGTTCCATTGAACGTTCTCTTCATGTCTGATAGTGGGTGGTCTTAGAGACACGTAGGTTCTGATGTTTTAAACAGCCCCTTTCTTAACCTCAGATTAGCTTATCTTCCCCATGCCCTGTTTTTTGGAGGGGAAATGACATGACTCAGCCATATTGAAGAGAGTGACTGCTCTGTCATTGATGGGTACTTGTCTATCGTACCAGTCCTATCGGCATGTGATGGCATGCTATTCCTGGAAAGTCCCATGGGCCAGCAGAAATATTAATCATTACCACATCCTGAGTTTGCTCTCGTCCTAGCTCCCAGCAGAGGCTGTTACGCAAACATAGACTTGCCAGATAGGGTGGGGTTTCTTATCCTGGAGGACAAAATAGAAATGTAGAGCTAGTGTAGCACAGTTCTGTAACCAGCCTCACTCCAGTCTTTGCCCACTCTGAAGCTGGGGGGGCTATGGAGTGAGCTGTACTTAAGCTGCAGAATTAGAAAGCCCTAGCGAAGGCTTGAAATCTTATTGAGCAGTAATTCCTAAAAGATGATGATGATCTGAAATCTGGGTTTAGGAGCTGAATGACTGGTGTGTAGAGCTCAAGTTCACACTTCTTGGGACGGAATTCAAATACTGGTCTGTAACACACCCTCTGTTTGTAGAGGGAAAAGGTCCGTTTTCCCCATGATAGCTGATTCATTGCTGGGGATTTCACTGTCCAAATAATACTCCGTTTTATGGTGTTTCCTTAATAGCTGCTCGCTGAGCACACCTAAGTGGGACAGGCTGTAGGTTGCCTGGCTCAACAAGGTTTATTGTGTTTGTACAGGGAATCAGAACAAGTGAAGGATTGTGGAAGGAACCTCATGACTCTGCTTTAGCTAGAACCAGGATATCCTGGAGCTACCTTACTCTGGTGACAGTTGTATAAACCATCTAAGCCAGTCAGCTTGTATGTTATACAGTAATGTTTTCAGGCCTTGCCATGGACTAATTGATCCATAGCTAAACATTTTGTGTACCTGAAATTGTGCTGTGGGGGAACGTCTACTGTTGGGTCCCTCAACCTCAGTGTCCTCCTAATCCTGCGGTTTGGTAGCAGTAGTAGGTAGGCACTTGCAGACAGCCTTGTAACTTCTACGTCTGACACTGGCTCTCTAGTGTACAACAACTAGCCAAGCACAAACAGCCAGGATTTGTAAGCATGTTCTTGATGGCTTCTGCATCAGCATCCTGGGCCTTTTAAGCAACTGCTACTTTCAGATCCTGGCTGACGAGGCTTTTATACATGTGTTCTCGCTGAGGAAGTGACAGAAGGAAGGCATGAGTGTCTGTCCATTTTGTTCATGCAGTCAGTGGGGTTTGAAATCTGTCCAGTACAGAGAGTTATAGAGGCTTCCAACTTCACTGTGATAACAAGCCCCTCAGCAATGGGGAACTGTAAACTCCAGTTCAGGTATTCTCCAACTCTGCAGACTTGCTTTTACGTGACTTAGAGGCAGGGACTGTGGGGAAACTAAGCAAAATAGAATTCACAGAACACACAAGGTGGCTTGGCTAGTGACTTATAAACATTGTGTTCGCACCAACCACTAGAGTGAAGGGCAGGTGAGACTTGGCAATCCAGGAGCCTTTAAATGCACGTGTGCTGTTAGTCTCATAAACAATGCTTTAATGAGTCCTAGTAATTGTTATTTAAAGGCACCATGCTCACATGTGGTGCTTTTGCAACCAATAAAGTCAGTCCCTGCCCTGAGATTATAACTGAGACATGACCCAAAGAGGCTGAGAAATGAGAAGGGAATATGGGAGCTTAAGGCTTCCAGCAAGGACTGATTGTGATTGATGTGTGCAGTTGGTGGGTTCCTTCTGTTTTTTAATGCATTAACATATATGGGTGGTGTCGGATGAAGGGCAGGCAGAGGGGAGGGAAGCCAGCTGTGTGCAACATTTACTGAAATTGCCAAAAATACAAATATTAAAGATGATCTGACTCTTCAGCTCTGTGCCAGGGATCTCTGAGGCTCATAGTGGGCTCTGGAACTACTTGTTAAAGTGCTATGAAATGAAGACACTAAGATTCTGATACCCCTTGGAGAGGATTATGGGTAAATTTTCCAAAGTGGGCCTTATCCTAATCTCCGCTAATGTGCAATGCCTGCAGCAGGACTGGTAAAGGTTTGTGGCCATGTGTATGCTACAGCCTGCAGATTAAAATGTGCCAGGTTTTAAGTGACTTAAAGCCATGTGGGGGGGAGGGACATAATTGCTCAACAGGCGCACTTTCTCCTGCTGTATTTTATCTTGTGTAATCAAACACGCCAGAAGGTAGACTGCTGTGGGATTCATTGTCCTGGACTTGGAGTCACTGGTCAAAGCTTGTGCTGTGGCCAGACCCCATTGGCCCTCATTTCTGAGTTTGCAAACAAGTGTGTGTTTTGCGTGGGTGTGGTGTTGAACTAAGGTGGCATGTGCAGGGCCATAGGAGTAATCCTGACGGTCAAGTATCCATAAAAAATGTGGTCCTCTGAGCCACCGCTGAACTTTGCTTCTGCTCTCCAGCTCCTTAGATCAGCACAGCTCAGACTTGGAGACCTTTTGAGACTCTCTCTGTTCCGTAATCAGTTACTCTTCCTTTTTTTAACTCCCCTGCACACAACATAGTTATTCTTAATCTCAGCTGGGTGGCTGGTGGGGCAGTGGAATTGTCAAACTGTCCCATGGAGCATTCTGTAGCTCAGTGCTGGACGGGGAGCACTGTGGAGTTGGTGTACTGTTACTGGAGATGGGATCCCGTGGCGGCTCTTGGGTTTAAAAAGGGAAATGACGTAATAGCCCTTTTGGAAATTCTTCTGTTTGAGATGTGCATGCTCGCTGTGTTTCATAAAGTCATAGTCTAGAGTCTGACTCATGAGGAGCCATGTTAATTGAGTGGATTCACATGCATGTTTCACTCTGTAGATGGTTTTGGTGAGGCTTGTCTTTCCACCTAAAGCGCGGAGTAGAGTTGAATTATTTCTCGTGTCTTGCTTACAACACTCCTGCTGATATATCCCAGAATGATGTTCACCTTTTTTTTCTTTTTTTCCCAACAGTGTTACTCTGACTCATATTTAACTTGTGGTCCAATCTGACCCCCAGATTTCTTTCCACAGTACTCCTTTCTAGGCAGTCATTTCCCATTGTGTATGTGTGCAACTGATTATTCCTTCCTAAGTGGAGTACTTTGCATTTGTCTTTATTGAATTTCATCCTGTTTACTTCAGACCATTTCTCCAGTTTGTCCAGATCGTTTTGAATTATAATCCTATCCTCCAAAGCATCTGCAACCCCTCCCAGCTTGGTATCACCCGCAGACTTCTCTTTGCCATTATCTAAATCATTGATGAAGATATTGACCAGAACTGGACCCAGAACTGATCTGTGTGGGACCCCACTGATCATGCCCGTCCAGCATGACTGATAACTACTCTCTGGGAACCAGTTTTCCAGCCAGTTATGCAGCCACCTAATGGGAGCTCCATCTAGGTTGTGTTTCCCTTGTTTGTTTATGAGAACGTCACGCGAGACAGTATCAAAAGCCTTACTAAAGTCAAGATGTACCTCGTCTACCACTTCCCCCCTATCCAGGAGGCTTGTTACCCTGTCAAAGAAAGCTATTAGGTTGGTTTGACAGAATTTGTTCTTGACAAATCAGTGTTGACTTACTTATCACCTCCTTATCTTCTAGGTGTTTTGCAAATTGATTGCTCGAATATTTGCTCCTTAATCTTTCTGGTTACTGAAGTTAAGCTGAGGATGTGATGTGGTCCCCATCCCTTTGCCCAAGATTGAGAGGCAAATTCAGCCTTCAAAGCCTCTTTCACCTCCTGAAGTCCTTCCCCGAAGGGAATAAGCTCTGGTGCAGTGTGAGGTTCTGTAGCTAATGCCTAGCAGCTGGAATTGGAAGCTGGATTTCCCCCTTTACCCCCACCCTCCCCCAGGTGTGATTGCTGACTAATGGACCCAAACATTCCTCTGCCTGCTTGGTGTTGCTGCCAGCAGCATGCGAGTGAGTTCTCTGATCAGAAGGAAGTGACTTGCATCATCTGTTTAATCACCTCTTTAGCTTATTCTGTGCCATCTGTCCCCTGCAGAGCAAAAGGGGCAGTTTGTTCTCCATGGGAAGAAGACATATTCATTATGGCATCCTTAGGGGCATATGATACAGCTTCTTTGGCTAAATATATTGGCCCAGCAAGCTTGGGACTAAAGGGATTTCTCTTTACAGTGACTTTAGACTGAAGGGTTTTCCTCCTTGCAGACAGAATACATTGGTGGTATTCATAATACTAGTAGGCTAGACCAGGGCTCGATTCCCACAGCCGTCCACCTGTTGTGTAGTTTGGCAGGGGATGGGAACAAGAGCACAGTGGCGCGTGTGCACAGATTTCGGAAGGAGGGGGTTGAGTTCTGCTGCTTGTGCTTATCCCCTTATCACAGCGGGTCTGCTGGTGGGATTCTCACCCGAGATGGAGGCCAGGACACTTAAGGAGATGAGCACTCAACGGGTCTCTTCTCTGGGCCAAGGCTAGCCAGAACTTGCTCTCTCCTGGGTCTCATCTTATCAGTTGGGTACTGAGGAGCTATTAACCCGCATGAAGTGCTTTGAGTGCCTCTCTGGTCCCCGGGTTGCTAGTGCTGCTGCTGGCTGCAGGGCCTGGCAGGGGGGTCAGCTCTCCTGCTGCCGACACAGCCAGGGAAACCTGAGTGGGGGGGGATGGGGGACTGCTGGTCCAGCTCCTCAGAGACAGCTCTGCAGCAACTTCTCAGACCACAACTATGGGCTTCCAGTTCCTCTAGCAAGAGCGAGGAGCACTGGTTCATTTTCCTGTTTGCACTCCACTGTGGTGCAAAGGGGAGGTGCCCCCCCCCCCCATCCTCCCTAAATGGTGCCCCTACTCAGCTGCCACTCCTGACATGAAACTGACACAGCAAGGAGTGGAGTTCTCAGAAGCTGCCCTTAAGTCTCCGATGTTGGTTTTTTTCCCCCCAGCCCCGACACCCCCTGCCCACCTGCAGTGCCGGGGAGAGCCTGGCTTCCATGTTATTGTTTGGGTTCTGCCCGTGTTTTCATTAACAGGGATTTCATAGGGCCCTAATTATCCCAGAACAGATTAAACCAGCTCCACAGAATGAAAGTACGTTCTGTCTTAGTTTCTGACACTTGTTGCTTTGTTCTTTGTGCTCTGCTGTGTGGTGTCATCTGACACCCCTAGTCACAAATGTCTTTTAAATGCTGGGCGAAGGAGTGCTTGGGCTCTCTGTAAACCTCTGAATCCTTTGTGTAAAGGGCTGTGTGATTGTGTAGCTAACACAATTAAAATTCCGTAGCATGCAGTGGGCTTCTTTGTGAGTCAGTTTTGCAAGAAGTGATGTGTTTGAGACCTTCTCTAGCCTGCCACTCTGTTTTGGTTGAGCATTTGTCTCAAACTCCCATGAATGGTAGGTGAAGCACTGGATACACTTTTCATGTATTGATGTCTCAAACTCATAACTTCCTGCTGTGAACAGATGGTTAACAACTGGCCAAGCTTTGTTTTACCCCACATGGCATTTGCTTGCGGAAGCAGACTGCTGTGGGTTGCTTCTGAGACTGAAGGTAGATGCTGAATGCTGACGACTTCTTCTTCGAGCTGCTGTCAGAGTCGCTCTTAAAAAAACGAACAACTGCCAAACCCTTCAGCGAAGATCTATATAATTCTCCAATGTCTGTTAGCCCAAATGGAGAAGCACCGCACGGTTGACTTGTTTCTGTTTAGTTTCAGGCTTGGGTTCTCATGCACTAGCACAGTGCTGCAGTAGTTCTGTTAACACTGCAGCAGGATGTGAACTCGTTACATTTCCATTGGCTTCAACAAAAGACTCCTGAAAATATTTCCATATTGGTCTCATCTTGTGAAAGCTTTTATTGACCATATAAAGTTTGGGTCCTCTGACAATGTCCCTTTAAAAAAAAAAAAAAAAAGCCTTCAGGGCACCTAACTTCGTCCCCTCATCTTCTCCTGCTATAAGAGTTCACCTCGGTGTTGTGAGGATTAATTAGCCTTGTGTGTCTGCTCTTGGCTCTATAACCGCTAGACTAGCTAATGTTTTGTTATTTACTAAGTAGAGTTAAGTGCTACACTCAGTGCCCTGGCTGCAGCAGTGTGGTTTGGTCTGTCAGGGTGACTTTGAAATCTGTTTCATGGGCTTGTTTGGCTGTTTTGTAACATGCTGGTTACTGTTGAAACCTGTCGAGCGCTTGGAGCGGTAACAGTGAGGCGTGACCCTGAAATGCGGGCAGGGCTGATACCTGTGTGGAACAGCTGCAGTGCTCTGTTCAGGGTGGAGAGATGAGCCGACTCACTGAAGTGTGGCCATAGGAACTGCCAAATATCCCCCCAACGGAAGGGACAGAGGTGCTTATTGGCACTAGGCAGCTTTTCGGCCTCTTATCCGAGTGCCTGCGGCTGCCGTTGCAAGGCAGGTGGAAGGCTACAGAGCAAAGAAAGTGGAGCTGCCTCTAGATCATCTTAAGACCTTAAAACAAACTCAAGCCCATGCCCTCCTTCACTCTCCCAAATACTCAGGGAGGTTGGGTGACTTAGCTCTTAGCTAGTGAGCTGTCCCCAAACACTGCTGGGGATCTAAGGAAGCAGCCGTTTAGTGGGGTAGTGCAATGCTTTGGGCTGGCAGGCTAGCATCTAGCGCTGACTTGGGTACTGTCACAGCTGATTCCCCCAATCAGAACGAAAGTCAGGCTGCCTGTTGCTGTAACTGCTCACCAGTGATTGACGTGAGGGGTGATCGTGGCTTTGGGAACGGGGGAGGAGTGGTGATGGATTAAATGGCAGCCTCAGATCAATGGTTCAGGGGAGAACCACATGGCACTTTGGGCAGCTCCTGTCTCTGGTAGCATTGGGGGCAGGGGGATGATTCTGCGCCCAGCAGCAGGCCGGGTGTGGGTGGCAGTTCTGAAAGCTGCATCAGCATTGTTGTCACTACCCACAACCGCTTTGAAAGCTGCTCTCCTGATCTGATACAGAAGTAGGGAGCAAGGCAGCCCTGCCAGCCTCCTCCACAGGTACTTCATAGCTCCGTGAGATGCTATTGATTTGCAAGTGGGCTTCAGGGTGGGAGGTACTTCCTGAGTCTGGCATTTCACCAGCATTCTTCTTTGTGACCAATCTTCTCTCGTTCCCCAGGGGGGATGCAGGATTACAACTACGTTTGGGCCGACTGCTTTGAGATCACTTTGGAGCTGTCCTGCTGCAAGTACCCAATGGCGTCCCAGCTTCAACAGGAATGGGACAATAACCGGGAATCTCTCCTCACCTTCATCGAGAAGGTAAAACGTGCTCTGTCTTCTCAGGTGGTGGAACAGGGGCTTGCGCACCAGAGGTACAAGGCCTAGGTGCACCTGACTGGCAGATCAAACCCCAGAGTACAGGGTGTGAGGTGTTTGTGGCCCTATGGCTAATAGCTTAGGTTGCCCTGTGGTCATGTGGTAGCTATGAATGAACAGAAGTCACCAGCTATAAGGCAGCTTTGCTTCTCTGTGGTCCTGCTGCAGTGCTGTATCGCTGCTATACGCGGCCGGGCCTGTTTAGACAGGGTTGCAAATGTTGACAGGTTTTGGTCCCTCTCCATGGGGAAAGCAGGCCTGCCATGGGGAGCCCAAGGGATTTCCGAGCGGTAGCGTCTGTTTCGTTTATCCTGGGATTTGTCTCCTAGTGGAATGGTCCAGCCAAACTTCCCCCTGAATTACAGGCTGGGTGGGCACTTCTGCTCAGCTAACTCTGTTCTAAACTTATCAGCATTGGTGGCGATGGGGCAAGGATCCATCTGTACCTGGAGTGATTTGTCTTGATCAGTTCCTGTTTGATTTGTTTCCCCAGGTCCACATGGGAGTAAAAGGGTTTGTCAGGGACTCGGTCACTGGGTCTGGCCTGGCAAACGCGACCATTGCTGTTGCTGGCGTCGATCATAACATCACGGCGGGCAGATTCGGGGACTACCACAGACTGCTCGTGCCTGAAACCTATAACATCACAGCAGCTGTCGTAGGGTAACGTCTCTGAAGCAGACACGTGCTCATTTTCACAATCTGTTCATGCTTATGGGGTTTGGCTAGAAGCTGCTGCTGTGGATTCTTTCCTGTGATGGTGCCAGGCTGCAGCTCCATGTGCTGACTTGTCCTGCATTTCACACTGAGCACTCTTGCCCCTGGAGCGCCACCGTTTGGGGTGGCACAGTGTGGGTGAGGGAGGCAGCGGTAAAGCCTATTAAGATAGCATCACCTGATGGGTTAAAGTCCCTTCCCGTAGCTTGCTGCCAAGGCAGTCCCAGAGGGGCCGTTGTTGAGAAGAGTGCTGTAGACAGGAGCTCAGCCTCTTGTGACTCTCTGGCAGGGCTGTCGTCCTCGCGGGTAACACAGAGTTTGGCCTGATGGCAACGGGATGTGACCTGACAGCGTGCGGGCTGGTGAATCTCTGGTGTAGCTTTTAAAGTACCAGCTCTTTTGTATGTGGTGGTGGTAGGCAGTGCTGGGAAAAGAGACGGCTCTGGTATAGCATCCTGGGCTTGGCTTATAGCTTCCTGTTTCACTGATTGAATCTCCTGTTGAAAGCAGACTTGTGTCTTTCTCAGTTATGTGCCAATGACTGTAGAGAACATTGAGGTGAAAGAAGGGGCTGCAACAGGGGTGGACTTCTCCCTGCAACCTACTGTCCTGGTACCTGTTCCTGACCCTACGCCGGCTGCCGCCACTCCTGCCCCAGGCTCCGCTACCAATGTGACAGCGAAGGCAGCAAGCCCAACTTCTCTCCACCAGCCGCTCCAGCCTGAGGACTTTCGCCACCACCACTTCCCTGACATGGAGATCTTCCTGAGGAGGTACGCCAGCGAGTACACCAACATCACACGCCTCTACTCGGTGGGCAAGTCAGTGGAACAAAGGGAGCTGTATGTGATGGAGCTATCGGACAACCCAGGCGTCCACGAACCAGGTAACCGGCCAGCCCCATGAAATCCTTCCGTAATGTATTGCCTGCGCACCTCCGGAGCAGAGTGTGCCAGATGGCTTCTCAGATGCCCTGGAGTGCAGCTGTGGGAGCTGTATGTGCAAACGGGGCAGGGTTGGGGGGGTGCTGGTGATTCAGTCGTTCCCAGATAGCTGGAGTGTGAGCCCTGCCAGGCAGGGACACGGTCACCTTGTTTGGAAATAACTTAGCATGTTGTGGGCATCAGTGCAATTTCAAGAGAAACAGAGGCATGTGTAGGGAACACTTGGTTAAATGAGGCAGCCCTTCCTAGTGGTTCTTCCGCAGCCCCTTGCACTGCTGTGGGAGGCCTCACCACTGTCGTGTCCAGGCCTATCGATATTTAGAAAGCTTTGCGAGCAGAGCTGTTTCTGCCTGTGCTCTTGGATACGGATGCCGACTGGTGCCCTAGAGCCGTGGTGTGGCTGGCCCTCCCGCTCACGTTCCACACCGTGGGGCTGCTATAACACAAGCCAGACATTGCAGACAAGGTAGCCAGACTCAGATGCTCTGCACAGTGCCGCCGGGTGGGCTGCACGCTCAACCTGAAGTATGAAACCAACCCATTGTGCAGAGCTCAGTTCCCTGGTCTGCCCAGGGAGATTGCCTGAGTCCCAGGGAAATGGGGAGCAGTCCCCTGTGGGGGCTTTCCTTGGGCACTGGACACTGCATTAGCCCCTCTTGGTGATGCAGAACTGCTGCCTTCCTCATCGGAGTCACTCAGAGATTCCAGGGGGATCTCAGTCTCTGAGCTGTGCAAGGAACTCGTCCCTACATGGAGCTGTCCTGTCTCCCTAGCCAGCTGATGCCATCTTACTGCAGGAGGTAAACTGGGAGAGAGGTGACAAGGACTGCAAGGGGTTTCAGAGGCCTATCACAAGTGGGCTTGAGGTGCTAGTGTTCACACTGGCTTTACAGTGCGGGGTGCGTCAAAACATTGCTGCTGGTACAGTGAGCGTGCATTGGTTCTGTTGCTGAAATGTCTGTTCTGCCCAGGTGAACCAGAGTTCAAGTACATTGGGAATATGCATGGGAATGAAGTAATAGGCCGAGAACTGCTTCTGAATCTCATCCATTATCTCTGCAAGAACTTTGGAACGGATCCTGAAGTAACAGAGTTAGTGCTTAACACCCGAATCCACATCATGCCCTCCATGAACCCTGATGGCTATGAAAAATCCCAAGAAGGTAGTTCTGCCTATTCCTAAACAGCCTTCATGCATGTAGGTTCACGAGTGGGCGTTGGGGAGTGTCTCAGTCATGGTGAAAGTGCCAGGAGCCTGATTTGTGTTGTACAAAACTTTTCCTGTCCAGGAAGGGCGGAGAATGGGCTTGCTCCATCTTTGTGGTAGGGTGGATCCACTTGTTCTTAAAGTACTGTGCTTGAGTTCTAAATGGCTGAGGTGCCCCTTATGCTTCAGCAACAGCTGCAAATTGTCCCTGCCTTAGTCCTCCTCTTCTGTTCTTGTAGCTTTCCCAAGGCAAATGTTTAAACCAAGAAACCCAGCATTGTCTAGACACAACTCAAACTTGCAGCATTCTGCTGTTGCCCGCTTTGTAACATCCGTGCTAGGAGCCGGGCACTCTGAAAAGTGCTTTTCCAAGGATCATAAAATACAGAACTTATCATGAGCAGCTGTGTGTGAGCTCTCTGAAGGGCAAAGCCAGTTCCTCAAATAGAATCATAGACTTCAAGGTCAGAAGGGACCATTATGATCATCTAGTCCGACCTCCTGCCCAACGCAGGCCACAGAATCTCACCCACTCACTCCTGTATCAAACCCCTAACCTATGTCTGAGCTATTGAAGTCCTCAAATCGTGGCAGAGAATCCTCCAGCAAGTGACCCAGGCCCCACGCTGCAAAGGAAGGCGAAAAAATAGTAGTAGTTCTTTCCTTGGTTAAACGCGGATCCGGTGTAATGAAGCTAGTTTGGAGATGTAAGCACTGGGGGTTTCTCTGATGATATCAGTCCATCTAGATTGTTCCCCAGTTTAAACTGCACTTGTCATCCCTCTCAGATAAATAAAATCTGAACCCTAGTGAGAGCAGAGGACAAAGGCTCATAATGGTGACCACTCCACCTGCCAGCCGTCTCCCAGAGATATGCATGCAGGAAGTGGGCTCCCTACTTCGGGGAATAGATTGTGGGGGGCAGGACGCTGCAGGAAGCCAGCCCATTAGTAGATCTCCTAAACTCCCTGGGACTGTGGTACAGTGGGCTGGTGGAGAACTGAGTGTTCTGGGAAAGGAACAGATACATTGCTGTCTGTTGAAAGCAACCCCTTTTCCCCTTGCTTTGAGGCAAACTGGTACTGGGTTTGTGCTGCTGTGAAGGTCGGGGGATGCAGGCTGAATGTATTGTGTTTGTTGCTCAGGAGACAGAAGCAGCACAGTTGGCAGAAACAATAGTAACAACTATGACCTGAACCGAAACTTCCCAGACCAGTTCCTCCCAATGACCGACCCGCTGCAGCCAGAGACTCTCGCTGTCATGAACTGGCTCAGGGCCTTTCCGTTCGTACTCTCGGCAAACTTGCATGGAGGTATGTAAACAAAACCAGCCTGCTGTAAAACTCCCCTTGTGGGAGAAGGGGGTCACTGTGCCCCATTGTGGAGGCTGAGTAACTGGGGTGCTTCTGCTCTGTGTCTAGGAGCAGCAGCAGAAGTTTCTCTGTCTGGCCTGGCCTAAGGAATTGGCTCCTTTGGCCATTTGCCAGGCTCTTGCCTAAATAGAGCAATAGTGCATTAAGGAGGGGCCCCTGGCAGAAGGTTGGGGCCACTCACCCCTGAGGGGGGGCAGTTTATCTGGTCATCTTGAGGGGAAACTGTAACATTCTTCCAGAATCTGAAAGATGAGGCACCCAGACCTCCTAGTGCCAAGCGCGATAAGAGCACCGATAAATGAGCCACGTTAAAGTCTCCATGGAATTAACTTCTGAGTGGTTCAGGGTTCTTCATCTTAAGTGCATCTGCGGTGCCAGGCACTCACGTGGGCTGGATGTCTGGTTATGTATAAAATGAAGGGACCTAGCTGGAACTACTTGGCATCATCGCTGAGCTGCTAGGTTCCCGATAATTGAATCAGTTGCCTCTTGGAGTGATCTAAGTTAATAGTCACTGCATGCTAGCTTGTTCCTCAGACTGCTTGTCTGCTGGGGCTGCTGGCAGATGATGGTTGCTCAAGTACTAATACACTGAATTCTTTAGTGCATTGATAAGTTGATCCAGACCTGGCTATAGTGCTGGGGTTTTTGTCCACCAGCACTGACATCAAGTGTCTCATAGTGCTGTTAATGTAACTTTGTAAGAATCTCTCTAGTTTATTCAAGACTTGACTTATGCACAAATGTTTGTAACAAGAAGTCTTCCTAAGGGGTGAAGGGATGCAGTATTCAGAACTGCGGCTGGCCAAGGCTACCACTGACCCAAATTCCACTCCTTCTGTAAGCCTCCTTGACTCTTGCTTTCCCATCTCATTCGAAAATTGCCCCCATGATCTGTGCCCAGCTTTCTTATGTGCAAGGGCAAAATGCTTAGTTGCAGCACTCCAGTTTCAGAATTGCTCTGACTTTCTTGGGTTAAGAACATTCCACTAGGATGGATTGGTAACTGTTACTACATGGTCATTGTCTCCTTTATCTACCTGGCTTAGTACTGTGGCTAATTCCATGCCTTGGCAAATACAGACTTGTTCTCTGGCGTTTTTTGGAAAAGTTTCCTCTATGCTAGGATTTAAAGATCCATTATAAAAACACACTAAGTAGAATCTTGTTTCCCCTGCAGGTTCTTTAGTGGTTAATTACCCCTTTGATGATGATGAGAAAGGAATAGCCATCTACAGTAAATCACCAGATGATGGTGTGTTTCAGCAGCTTGCACTTTCTTATTCCAAGGTAAAGCTATAGTTAAAACAAAGCAATTGCACATTATGCTTCGGTAACTTGTAGTGACTGATGGGTTTGCAAAAACTACTGGAACTGTTGGGGGAAAAACCTCGAGTGTAGGTAATGTTCATGGAGTCTTGCCCTTTAAGTATAATATTGCCATCCCTCCCTGGGTTCCAGCAGAACCAGTCTTGCAGGGGGCTGTCGTTGCAGGAGCTAATTTCCAGCATAATCAGCCTGACAGGTGCTGTAGGAATAGCACGCTGGCCACATATTTGGAAGCCATTAAAAATGGATTCTGCAAGACTCTGGGCTGAGGGACTGTAGTCCATACGGCAGATGAGCCCCCGTGGGAGTCATGGGCATGACCAGACATGGATGGGCGTTCCATGGCTCTAGATAATCGGTGCTGGATTACCAGTAGCTCCGAGAACTGAGCTGTATGCGGCTATGTGTATTTATAAATCTCCATCTGTATTTAATGTGTGCTGCCGAGTCCAAGATGCATATTAAAATGTAATGGACTTAACGTGGAAAGTGTCACCACGGTGCGTGCAAAGTCCAGGGTTCATGTGTGATCACTTCTATTTTTCAGGAAAATACTCAGATGTACCAGGGCAGCCCTTGTAAGGACATGTACCCCAATGAGTATTTCCCCCATGGCATCACTAATGGGGCTCACTGGTATAATGTTCAAGGTAAAACACCACGTGGGGAAGAAACTGTTCATGGCCTTGAGTGCGGTGGATTTCGAGTCTCCGACAGTTTTTTCAATATGAATGTATCTGTGGACAAGAGAGATTCTGTCTTTAGAATTTCCTATTAATCACCTAGCTCTCTTCTCTGGTGGATCTAGCCCAGAGGGACCTTGGCCCCTTTTATAACCTCTAAGTTGTAGTTGGACAAAGTTATTCTGGAGTGGGTGAATCTGTGCTGTGCCTACCTGTGATCAGGTGGGCTGTGCTCTCCTGTGTTTGCTTTTGGCTATTGGGAAGGAGGGTTTATAAAAACTTAAACATAACTTGCTACAGTCTATATTTTTGAGGTCCAAGTGTGAAAAATGTTTAGTTTAGGAATAAATCTGTCCTTCCTGCATCTTGACAGTTCTCTGAAGCCTGGGGGAGGTCTCGCCCTGTATAAACCTCTTCAGTTTTCTGTTACAAGGCAGCATTTTGCTGTTAGAATTTCACCCTGTGTCTCTCTAACTTCTCAAAGCTCTACAACTTAACAGCCAGGGAATTTTATTATTGTTGTAATAAGAATTTGAAGTCCTTAATTATACTTCTGATGTTTCTTCCTTAGGGGGGATGCAAGATTGGAACTACTTAAACACCAACTGCTTTGAAGTGACCATTGAGTTAGGTTGTGTGAAATACCCAAATGCTGAAGACTTGCCAAAATACTGGGAGCAGAACCACCGGTCTCTGCTCCAGTTCATAAAACAGGTGAGATGCTCCAATAACCAGCCAGCAGGGTCAGAAATGCTGCATAATGCTTTACAGTGCCTCTGAAGTATCCCATGTAAGTCTGCTCACATTAGGGGATCCTGAGTGTGTGTAACTCTGGGTTCATCTGCAGATTGGGACGAGCACTGCTGCTTGGCCAGAATGGGAATTGTTGCAGTGTCAGGGAAACCATCCTGATTATCAGAAAAAAACACAAGATGAGTTGTGAACGTAGCAGAAATCCTTTATAAAAGCTTAAGCCTGTGATGCATGCTCAGAAGCAGGCTTAAAAACTTTATCTGGGGTCTCTTCGCCTTTCAGAAGTCTGGAGGAGACCCTATGCTATTATTTCTCTGGGATTTGGAATGGGAGGGCTGTGGAGGCATTTTTCAGACATGATGCATAAATGAAGGCATGTTGCAGTGTCAGACGTAGCAAAGTACTGTACCACTGTATCTTGAGTGAAACCGTTACTTGTGCCCCTCAGATGAAACTGACTTCAAACAGGGTATTTACAGGGTACGTTTGCAACTTGGGCCAGGATTTCCTTCACGTCCCCCAGGACTGGAACTGAAAGGGAACGTACAGCGATTTGCTGCTTGGGGTGCTTGGACATCGCAATGCTGAGTGGTATATATACCCCAGAGACTTGTCACTGAACCGTGTTGGTTTTCTGATCCTCTGTCCAGGTTCACCAGGGTATCAAGGGATTTGTGCTGGACGCCACAGCCGGAAGGGGCATCTCAAATGCTACTATTAGCGTTGCTGACATCGACCACCCTGTCACCTCTTACAAGGCTGGAGACTACTGGCGCCTGTTGGTTCCGGGGTCTTACAAAATCACAGCCTCCGCCCGAGGGTGAGTGACTGGCACCTTGGACAAATGGCTGATCTCGGACAAACCTTCCCCTAATTCAGCTGTGTTGCTAGCTCCTCTCCCCCTCGGCCAGAAGTGAGCGCTGGGATTTGTGCTTATCCTGAGCAAAGCACTTAACACCCCGTAGGGACCAGCCGACTGAACTCTCCAGTAGAGAGAGTTCAGTCCACAGAACTGCCAACCATGGGAATGCTTGGCTCCTATTGTGAGAACAATCACAGATGGTTCTGTGTGGTGGAAGGTGGTTAATAAGTGGATATTTATTTAGGAGCAACTAAACCATAAAAAGAGCTGCTCAAGAATAGCTTAATTAATTGCTCTGGATCTGCCAAAGCCTGGTCACCGTCCCAGCCAAAGCTGCCTCGATTAGTCCCATCTGATAGCCCTGTACCATAGCAGCTGGACTGTTGAATTCCCCAGCCCCACCTGCTGGTAGGAACTGCAGTTATCTGTGGTGATCACTGTCTCCCACTCAGATTCTGGGTCCTCTGCCTAGCATGGTATTCAGAATGTCTGTCTCAGAGCTGCCTTGCTATTGTTTTGTTTTCCTTTGCTGTGCACCTCGCCTTAGATTGTGGTACAGAAAAGGTTACAGTCTAACATGATGTCCAGCTGGGGAAGATATTGCAACAAATGGAGTGTTTGAACCTGCTTTCAATTTCCCTGTACATCTTCTCTGTCAGGTATAACCCGCTCACCAAGACCGTGACCGTCGGGGACAGAGGCGTGGTGCAAGTCAACTTCACTCTTTCACGAACAGATTCCAAAGTTGAGGAGGGGAAGATCCCGGTCATCACCAATGAAGACACTAGCGATCCCTCTACCAAGGAGTTTGAGACCCTGATCAAAGACCTCTCTGCTGAGAACGGCTTGGAACACCTCGTGCTAACCTCTTCAATGGACGTTTCTCCCTACCGCTACCGTCCATACAAAGACCTGTCTGACTTTCTTAGAGCCCTCAACTTGAACTACCCTCAGATCACAAATCTCACAAAGTAAGTGATGTTGATTCTAGCTCCTGGCCTCCCAAAGAAACAGCCTGTGGCTGTACAGTAGCATACAGGATGTGATGTTCCTGCCATGATGCTCACCACATTACACACACTGGAAGCTAGAGTCCCTGTCCGAAGATGGCTAATATAAGCGACAGACAATACCTGTAGCAGGTATCTGTACTGGATGTAGGATGGAGCTCTAATCTCAAAGCCATAGAGGTTTTGGGTTGTCACTGAAACCCCCAGGAAAAGGTTTGGTTACAATATGAATAGAGGGCAGCAGGCACAGAGGGGGAAGAAGATTGAAATATGAAGGGGCAAAGATGGGGAATCCAAAAGGCCCTTTGGGGGAGGGAGGGCTGTAGGCAGAAATGAGCAGATACATTGTGTGTGTCTTGAAGGATCTTGATGGGAGGCCAAGAAGCAGATGAGTAGGTATCACAGTTAAAAGTCTGAGTCACTGACCAGCATTAAATGAGCTTTTGATCAATCGCATGATAGGAACATGGAGGTCCTGGAGGAGAGCTGTATCTCTCTGGGTAAAGGAGATCCTGCCTTTGCGCTCTTGAATGCCAGATCTGTGTGTGCGTCTCTCCATACACTCCAGTTAGTGCCTTTACTTCTGCATTCCCTCCTCTCTAGCTCCCTCTGATGTTCTTACCCAAATTGGGATAGTGTCACTAATGAAAGCAATCAGTGGGAGGGGTGTCCTGAATGGCACTGTCCTGCTCTGTCCCTCTGGTGTCCCATGCAGTATGATCTCAGACATTCCTTTGTTCTTTCCTTTCTTTATGAACTTGTACCCTCTTCCAGCTCACTGTTGCCCTAGAGACCACTTCTGGGTTACCTTCTTTAACCAGCCCACCCGCATGTGGTCCCCTGTCTGCTGTGGTCCTTCGCTCTGTCTTTTCACTTATGACTGGTGTTGGCAGAATGGCACCTGGGGCCAATGTGAGGCCTGGTGCGATCTGCTGATTTATATGCCTGCCACATACTGTTTGTCTGACTATGCCGTGCCTGGCAATGCTAGTGTGCTGCCCTCACTTATTCCAGAGCTGCTGTTCTCATCTGTAGACTCTGAGCTTCCAGTTACATCAGTCCCTGGCTGTTGTCATTGTCTTGCTTCCACTTCTTTCATGAATGACAGTGACCCATGGCTTGTGCAGTCAGCTGTAGCATCTTCAGAACATGGAATTTGGCTTGCGGTGTCCCTCTGTTTGCTTGTCAGTGGGAAATCCAGTCACTGATGAAACCTTACCCTTGGGGTTATAGTCCTCACATGTCAAAAATGGGGTTTAAATGGGCCTTGGCTGCATCCCTTTTATACTGAATTAATTTAGATGGAATATATGGGCTCAAGGAGTTGAAGGTGTTAACATGACCATGCTTGGCACCTCGCAAACATGCTGTAAATCCTTTTAAACTTTTTTAAAGATACAGGAAAAAAGGAAAAACAGTTAAAGCATTTGGGGAGGGCTTTCATTTTAACAACATCCCTTGTTCTCTTTCCTCTTGTAGAGAATCTAGTCTGACCATCTCCTAGAGGGCATTAAAGATAACTTCTACTGTTGGGGGAAAGAGAAGTTGTTAATTGAAATAAGCTGGAGCTGTTAAAAGTCCAGTCCCATTTCCTAGAAGACCAAACAAGATAAGCGCACACAAGAGGGAAGAGAAAAGACAGCAGAGATAGAAAATGCAGCTTCTGTCACATTGTAACCTCAGTGCTGGAAAATCAGCGGCATATCACATGGTCTTATAAATCCCCTGAGACCTGGCAAAATTTTATCAGCATTGGGCCATTTAGGGCTTTAGATTTAGCTGCATTTCTGGTCACAGGCTTACAGCTATGTTGCAAAATATTGCAGTTTTGTCCAGATAAGCCAGACTCATTAGATAGAAAAGAGAAGAAATAAGGTACGGTAGGAAATGGACACACATGGGGGAGGAGGGGAAGACAAAAATGTCACATCCCAAGTGGCATATGGGATCTAGCTGGAGCCTGCAGAGGTGGTGATGTCATCTGGGTCCCCTCCTGTCTGGTGAGGATCTCTCTCAGGGTCAGGTCAAAGAAGGCAGTGTTGTCATGCTGCATTCCAGGGCAACAGCTTTGCCCCCTTCCAGCCCCTCACTGACCTGTGCAAAGGCCAGGCCAGAGGTGGTTCTCCAGCCATAAATAATCAGTGCTTCTGTTTCTTATCTGTTGGCAGCTTGGGTCACAGCGTTGAGTACCGTAAAATGTGGTCCCTCGAAATATCCAACAAACCCAACCAGTCTGAGCCCGAGGAGCCCAAGATCCGCTTTGTTGCTGGTATCCATGGAAATGCTCCGGTTGGCACAGAACTGATCCTGGCGTTGGCAGAGTTCCTCTGTATGAACTACAAAAAGAATGCAGCCATCACCAAGGTACGAAGGCAGCGTCTGTGACACCCTCCCCACCTGCCATGGGGTCCTGGCCTGAACAAAGGGTGGTTACTGCCGAAAACCATCCTCCTCTTCATGCAGGGCTGTGGGTTATATGAAATCCAGAAGACCTGGCGGGAGGGTCTGAGGACAATGTAAACTCTCTGTTCAGGCCCAACCATGTGTGGTGGGGGGAAGGCTCCTGCAAAGACCGTGGGAGTTGATGGCGGGTGGGGCGTTCAGGTGTCCCTCCCTGACTGTTGTGAGGCAGCTGGCCAGGGTCTGCAGACCCCTATCCCTGCCATCCTGGGAACAATGGTGAAAACCCAAGGCTAACTCTTCTGCAGTGTAGGCAGCGCTTCTTGGAGCCTGAGCAAGTGAAGGTGCCGGGAATTATTGGCTTTAAAGTACTGGGTTTGTCTCGGGGTGGGAGTGGGGGGGTGGGGTGTCTGCCGAGCATGCTTCATGGCTAGCTGCTGAACTTCATCTTCTCTCTGTGTTGTTTGACAGCTGATTGACAGGACAAGAATTGTGATTGTGCCATCCCTAAATCCAGACGGGCGCGAGACTGCTCAGGAGAGAGACTGCACATCCAAGACTGGCCAAACCAATGCTCACGGCAAAGATCTGGACACAGACTTCACAAGTAAAGCTAGTTAATGTTTAGTCTCTTGGCAAAAACCAGTGCAGTGGTGAACTGATCTCCCCGATAACCACTCTAGACTTGGTGTCAGTCATGTTGTTGCAAGGTCCAGCACTGCTGACCGCTTCAGTTATGCCTCAGTTATTCTAACGGGCTGGGGTATTGTGATGTTCTTAGAGTTGAGACCGGTTACAGAGGGTAACTTTAAATACCTTTTTTTGCAAGGGAAGGAAAATCCTAGTTTGTTCATGATACTCTCTAGCAGAATCTAGAGATAAGACACACCTAACGACTTTGATATGGACTTCATGGTTCCGGGGGGTGGGAGGATCTTTTAAACCCAGAAGCTCTCCTCCTTTTTGCTGCCGACCTCCCTCTCCTTAATTATCTAGCGCTATTACATCGGAGCACCACAAGGCTGTCCTGTCTGGAGTCTGTGTTCCTGACCAATGTTTTGGCTGGCTTTGTTGCCTGGGAACACGTGAAGCACTGATTTTTGGGAACAATGGCATCAGTTATGTGACTGAAGTGGAGATAACTTGCAAGAATTGCTCCCTAGATCGTGGTGGGAAATAGTGACCTGCAAGGTCTATTGGAGGTGGTGGATGAATGCAGCCACTGACTGCAGTTCATTGATTATCTTGAGAGGCCACGTGTCTTACTTTTTAAATGCTGTTAGGTGCCACTTGTTATGGCAGCGGCCCCACAGAAATACCTTTTATAATCACTTGCAGCTGGCGTCGGTACAAACACTAGCAAAGCGTGTATTTCTGGAAGCCTTTACCATCACAGAGGAAGACTCTTCTGCTGAGCTCTCATGACTTCCTTTGTCTGCTCTGTTTTTAGGCAATTTCTCCTCGTACTCTGGGATAGGAGAGCCGGAGACCAAAGCAATCATTGAGAACTTGATCCTGAAGCGAGATTTCAGCCTCTCTGTTGCACTGGATGGTGGATCTCTGCTTGTAACTTACCCGTATGATAAACCTGTGCAGACAGGTACAACCAACTCCTCACAAGCCTCCTCACTCAGCACTTAGGATCAGTTATTGTTTCAATAGTCCCGTGTTCAGCTGCAGGCTTGTTCTGGGCCAGCATAGCTGGGTATCTGGGTTTGAGTGGGCATGTCTTGTTGCTGAATTGAGAGCGAAATGAAAATTGGGAGACTACCTGGCTAATGATGCAAGGCAGCTGGGGTACTGCTGCCAGTGTTTAGCCTATGCAGTGTAAGGACTTTCACTGTCCGTTGCAGGAAGGGTTGAGAGTATTTGATCTGGAAGCCAGTAAAAGCAAGCCAGTGCAGTGGGATTCAGTGACGGTATCCGTTTGACCAAACTTCATAATGTTCAGGAAATGCAGTTTAGAAACTGTTGAGCCCTGTTTGAGGCAGTCTGTGCACTGCACGATGTCATTAATTTAGTCTGCCTCGGTTAAAGGCAGCTCCTACTAATGTTCTAACCTTCTCTTTATAGTGGAAAATAAAGAAACTCTGAGACATTTGGCATCTCTGTATGCAAACAACCATCCGTCAATGCATCTAGGTCAGCCAGGCTGTAAAAATGAGTCAGGTATGTGCATATGCTGCCCTGGACTGTGGCTGTTTTTGTGCTGTCCACTCTTTGCAGAGGATTTTCTGACATTTGTCTGTCTGTACAGATCAGAACATTCCAGGAGGTGTCATCCGGGGGGCAGAATGGCACAGTCACCTGGGCAGTATGAAGGTATTTCATAGAGAGATTCGACTCCCCCTCAGTGCATAGCCAGGCTTAAACTACAAGTAGAAACTCAGTTACAATCACCTCAGGAATGGAGACTGTTTGTAACTCTGAACAAAACATTATGGTTGTTCTTTCAAAAGTTTACAACTGAACGTTAACTTAATACAGCTTTGAAACTTTATTATGCAGAAGAAAAATGCTGCTTTCCCTTTTTTTAGTTGTTTAACACAGTGCTGTACTGTTTGCTGCTGCTGCTCTTTTTTTTTCTTTTTTCCCCCCTCATCTGTGCAGCTGTCTGTGTACTTCTGGTTCCAAATGAGGGGTGTGGTGGACTGGTCAGCTCGTAACTGAGGTTCTGCTGTAGTGTTAAAGGAACAGATTTTCTGGGCAAAACTATGCCGAAGTCCCCAGTTATCTCATTCCAAAGCTTTCCTTTTAAACGCTATCCATGTCACAACCTTTCCCCTGTTTTTCAGGATTTCAGTGTTACTTTTGGCCATTGCCCTGAGATCACAGTGTATACCAGCTGCTGTTACTTCCCAAGTGCTGGACAGCTCCCTAATCTGTGGACAGAGAATAAGAAGTCTCTCCTTAGCATGCTTGTGGAGGTGAGAGATTAATGGTTCTTAGAGAAGAAACTCATGGGGGCTTGTGGGGAAGCACATTGATACATGAGGCCTGGTCCTTGCTGCTGAAGTCCTCTGGTGGTAGGTCCAGAGGAATGAGATGTGGTGTATCAGCCAGGGAATCGGCTAATCCAGTGGTCCCCAACCTTTTTTGTCCGGCGGGCGCCAAAAAAGAAAAAAAAAAAATGAGCGCTGCAGGTGGGCACCAAAACACAAAAAAACAAAAAAAAAACCGAGCGCTGCCGGCGGAGCAAAAAAAAACAAACAAAAAAACCCGAGCGCTGCCGTGCCGGCGGGCGCCAAGCGCTGCTGGCGGAGCAAAAAAAAACCCACCCCAGCGCTGCCGGCGGAGGGAAAAAAACCCAAAAACCAGAGGGCTCCGCGGGCGCACTTACACCCCCCGGCAGGCGCAATGGCGCCCGCGGGCACCGCGTGGGGGACCCCTGGGCTAATCTCTCAATGACGCTTTGCCTCAAGGTGAGACGAACAGCCCTTCATTGTATTGTGCATTTTAATGACTAAGCAGAGGGCGGTGTTCTATTTCACATTTCAATAAATCCTAATACGCTCACGTACCCCTGTAGCTGAACTCTGAGCGTCCGACACTCTTGATTGCAGGTTCATAAGGGAGTCCATGGATTTGTCCAAGACAAGAGTGGCAAGCCAGTGTCTAAGGCAGTCATTGTACTCAATGAAGGTGTGAGAGTATACACAAAGGAAGGTGGCTATTTCCATGTGCTGTTGGCTCCAGGTTTACATAACATCAGTGCCACAGCTGAAGGATATCAGCAGAAGCATGTCTTGGTGAGTGCGCAACCGTATCACAGGATCTCTTTCCCTGTCTTGAATGTGGCCTCTTTAGACTATTAGACTTATTTAAGGGTCCTGCTTAATTATTACTCCTGTCTGTTTTTTCAGCTATTTAGTCTTCAATAGCTGCTGAACAGCCTTGCTTTTCAGCCCAGTGTAGCTGTATTTAACTTGTGCAGTGGATGGAAGAGAACTTCCCACCATGAGCCCTTTGGGGTGGGGGGGGGGGGGGGGTTCTGAGGCATGACTTTCCCCTGCATCACACTTGCTGTTGGCATGTCCACGTGCCTACCACGTGCTTCTCTCCTACCTGGATGCTAACATAAAATAGTGAACATTTGTGGCCCGTGCATTTGTTTCTCCAGGTGCAGGTGCGCCATGATGCCGCCAGCTCCGTGGTGATCGTGTTTGACATGGATAACAGGATATTTGGCCTTCAAAGGGAGCTCGTGGTAACTGTAGCAGGTAACGTGAGACCCCGTCTTTTCAGGACTCTTTGAGCACATTCAGGACGTGAGATCCAGCTCTGACCATAATTTTTCTCTCTTCTCCCCTCCACCCTTCCCTAACACTAAGTTAGTCTCTGGTCCTGAGTCATTCCCCTGCCCTTTATTCTAGGTACACTGTTTATCCCACAGAGTTTGTGCCTCCTAATGCTGCATCTGCAGCTAAGAGGGTGGATATTGGAGATCTTTGCAGCACTCTTACTGAGGCCCTTTGTGAATCAGCTAACGAGGGGGGATGGCGGTAGCAATGGGAAAAGCCTACTTCTGACAAGGCCGGGGGAGTAAGAGACAGTATCGTCCCTTACCCTCAGCCACCTTGAAAGCGGCACAGCTGGCTACTGCCAGACCACTACATGGGTTTGGAGGAGTTCAAGGATAAGGTGGCTATCACCTGTGGAGGGCAAAGGTCATATTCTTGGTTAGCTCGAGGAAAGTTTGGGTTTAACCCTGTGCCAGTCCCAGCTTTGCCCACCTGAAGCTGCTGCACAGGAAGGGCCCTTTGCTGCAGGTTAGGGGAAGGTGCATTGGCACAGTTGGATGAAGAAAGCTGCTATAGCTCGTCCCTCTTATGGGCACAGCTCATGCTGTAAGTGACAGGGAATCTAGAAGTGTCCAGTAGGAGCGTGGGCACTCACATGGCCCTGACTTAAGTGTTTTCTCATTGGCAGGTGCCACCATGTCAGCTCTGGTCCTCACAGCCTTAATCATTTGGTGCGTCTGCTCCATCAAGTCCAACAGGCACAAGGATGGCTTCCATCGCCTACGGCAGCACAATGATGACTACGAGGACGAGATCCGCATGATGTCCACCGGCTCTAAGAAATCCCTCCTGAGCCACGAATTCCAGGATGAGACAGACACAGAAGAAGAAACATTGTACTCTAGCAAACACTGATAGACACCAAGTGGCAAGGAAAGCTCCCTATGGACAAGCCCTACAATGGGGGGCTGCTCTTATGCTTCAGAGATCTGGAACGTTAGCTTGCGGAATGTGTAAGCTCCAGAGACGTGGGTGGCAGTTCTCAACCTCCCGTGTTCTTTTTTGCTCCATTCCTACTTATGCACGTGTCAGCTGATGTCAGAGGCTATGAACGCTGTCATGTTTCTAGGTCAGGGGTTGGAGTTCCATGTAATGGAAACACTTGGAAGGCAACTTATTAGTGTGTTCTGGCATCAAGACTTGCCAGCAGTTTTCTCGACAGTCCAGCCTGGCGCGGGGAAAGTGGAGTAATTACCAAATGTCTGGTGGGGTCCATCGTTCTAAGCTTTAAAGCCATTATTTATCTCTACCTTTTTGATTCTTTTCACTCTATACATTTTGGGGAAGCCTTGATCAGTTATGGCCAAGACTTGAGCTGCGCTGCCAGCGAGTGGCTTTAGAAATGGACAACGAGCTCGGCTTTTGGTTGCTCCATCCCACTCCAAGGGTGCAGAGGTACTATGGCCTGCTCTGTTCTACTGCAGGCTTCTGATGCTTCGGAAGTGTTTGCAGGGGAATAGGTTTTACAGTCAGGCTCTCCGTGAAATTGCCTCTGTATTGAAAACTGACAGGTGGAATAATCTAGTCCGGGTGTGAGGCTCTCCACCCAAAGGGGGAGAGAGCTACAGTGAACTCAGTAGGAGTTGGGTGTCCGGTAGCTGTTCAACTCTGCCATTCTCTAGTGAAAAGAAAATCCTCAGGTTCATTTGAACAGGCTTGTACAGAACCCCGATTGCTTCTGGCTGGCCATGTAGCCAGCCCAATGGCAATGAACGTTGCCTGTCTGAGAACGGACACTAGCTAGTAACCCATGAGTGAGGAGTAACAGCAGCATGACAGGACAGCATGCTAAAAGAGCAACTCGATGGTGGTAATCGCTCACTGTGGATGTTGTCTACATGCTGCTAGTCACTAACGTGCCTGCTCTGCCTTGCTCATGTCTGCCGGAGTTTGAAAAGCACTTAAACCTGCCCGCAGCCCAGTAAACACAGCTAGTATTCTGCAGCAGCACTGAGCGCTCGCGCAATCTCCATGACTCCGCTTCAGTCTCAAATACCTGCAAGACTTCGATTCCTCTCCCAGGTCCATGTGATACAGAACAATACCCATTACTGACCACTGCTATTGGTAAAAGCTGACCTCTTTGCTCCTGTATTGAACCCTGATGTTGCCTGACATCCAGCCAGCAGGATGGGCACATCGCTGCTCAAGGACCACAAGCAGAGTTCCTTTAAATGTCCCTCCTGCTCTTTTTCACAGTGAGATGGCTGCTGTCAGTGACCAGAGTACATCTGGGGTGTGTGTGGGGGGAGGGATGTTTGGATAGGACTTGATGTGTAAACAGGAGCTGAGTGACGCGCTCTCTACCTGAGAGAACACTTGGATTCAAAACTTAGCCATTGTTGGAGCTACAAGGCTCCTCTAGAAAGGGAGGATTCTGTGCCAAGAGGGGCTAAATCAGACCTCCTGACACCTGATTTCCAATGCCTTTGGCTGTCGTTCTAGTGTGCCCCTCCTTTCTGAGGAGGGGGCTAGGGCCCAGCAGCATGCAGCAAATGCCGGTTTTGCGCGCTTCACGCGTATAGTACTTGCAGGAATTAAATAGAGGATGCAGTAAACAGGCCGGGCTCTTGCCTGAAATGAATGATTCACTGGCGGATCCACTCAGGATATTGCAGCCTGGAGCGAAGAAGGAAATCCTCTTGTAAGACACAAGGTCTGAGGTTCTCCAGCCTTTGCTGTATGCATCCAACAGGAGCTCACAGCCTTTGTGGAAATGCAGCTGCCAAGGGAACCAGACAGTTTAGATCTGTTTGTAACTCACCAGTTGTTGCTGAAATACTAAATTCTGCAAAAGGTTAATGGTGTCTGTTCACCGCCTTTCCTATTAGTCCCCCTCCCCTCCCCCCCCCCGGCTTCTCCGAGAACTTCAGATGCTAACGAGCGTTGTGTTGGAGACAGCAGTTCTCGTCCTACATTATTGGGTGGGAGGTGTCCGATTGAATGGGGGAAGAGTGGGCATGCGTGTTGGGCCCTGTCAGCGGTCTTGTATTTGTTGGATGGAACAGAGTTCATAGTATTAGGGCTGCAGCTTGGTCCTCTGTCAAGAAGTGGAGCTGTACTGCCCATGTTCACACTCCGCTCCGGTTACCCAGAGAGACGGGAGCTTTATGGTGTTTACATCCCCAACTTGTGTTCAAACCATTCCATCAGCTACCCTGTCAGGGAGAGTCTCCCGTACAACCTGGGCGTGGCTGCCGCCCTGGCTGTAAGCCCCCCGCCCCCAGAGTATCCGTGTGAAACATCAGCAATTCTCTGACACGATGGGTTTGACTTAGTAGATGAGCAAGTGTCTCCGCTGGAAAGGTGTGAACACTGCTGTCCAGTGGGGATGTGAACTGAACTCTGGGTAGAGAGCGCTACATGCACCCCCTCTTCCCTTTCTTAAAACAAGGCTTCATATTGCAAAAGTCAGGGGCAATTCTGCAGAGTGTGAGGCTATTTATGCTCCTCTCTCCCCGGGACGTGCCCCATACGTACCAGAGCGACCTACTCCTACGCTGTATTGTCTGCCATCAGACTGTCTCCAAGGTACTGGCTCCACGCAGCTGCCAAACTCATGAGAAGATCATTGTGGAAATGTTTTAACGTGGCATTTCCCAACCTCTTAACAGAACAATTGGCAAATATGCTGTTAAGCATGTGATGGGAGCAGGCAGGAGGCCCTCTGTGAGCAGCCAGGCTAAGCAGGGAGCTCCTGCCCTTCCTTATACCAGTGTGAAGGAGCTGCTGTTGCGTCTTCTCTCACTCTTGCAGGGGACCACACAAGTAGCATGTCAGGTTACAGCTGTGCTGAATAAATGACTTTGCTCCATTTCTTCTGCTTTCAGCCTGTTATGCAGGATCCAGTGGCCTATCACTCAGTAATGTTAAGCCTGCCTGATTTCTAGAGGTTTTGCTTTCATAGTCAAAAGCAGATCAATTGGGGTTTTTATATTAAAGTTGACTTCTCAGCCTCATCTTCTGGTTCTTGCTTTTCCTGCTTTGATAGCTGGTTCTGCGTGGGAGTTGGGGCTTCCTCATTCATATGAAGATGTTCTCCCTCTAAATCAGACTTCTGCCCCACAAGCAATAAATTGTGTTAGGAGTCTACAGGCATTTCAGAGCATTGCATCAGCCCTTTCCCCTCACAGAATGAGTTTTGAACTAGCTACCATAGTGAATGCGTGTGAGGGAAGTGGGTGTGAATTACTGTGTAAATATCTGTGAGCGAGACTTTTCTAAGCTGCATGGGATGCGTCTTTGCTTAGTTCTCCATGGGCAAACGTGCAGCTCTTCTATGGCAATGACAGCTGGGTTTTTAACTGATTTTGCTGAACAAAGTGCCCTCCGCACCCCTGTTTGCAACACCCCATGCCATCCTTGACCACCTTTGACAGCCACTGTCAGCAAACCCCCTCCCCCCATTTTCTGGAGGTGCCAGCACCACCCATATGCACTCGTCTCTGGACTGCGTAGGTCCATGCACTGTGCCTTCAAAAGTAAACTTTTAAAAAGGGACGTCAAATGGTTGACTTTTAGCTTAAATAAAAGAAAACAGTCTGTGTGCCATGTGAGACCGAACTTTCTGTACCAGGAGCGTGCTCTGTTTTTTACGTGTATACTGAACTCTAATACTCTATTAAAATTATTTTGATGTCTCTTGTGCTAGTCTCAATGGCTGAAATCTTAGTAACTTTCACGAGAATGACAAAGCAGCTACCTTGTTGTCTTAGCCTGCCTAGAGTGGGAGGCTCTTGGCTTGGGCCCCTCACTCCCCGTTCCCCCCTCAAACCACCTGTTATTTCTTAAACCATCTTGAATCTATAGGAGCCATAGCTTGTGCTTCAGTGCGCATCTGCCTGCTGGGTACTGCCCCTCTAATGGCACGTACCTGCTGCTTCACTGCTTTTGATTCTAAACACAATGCACTCAACTTGTGCTGGACTGGAGGGCAGCAGTCACCTCTGGTGGGTGGCCATTCCCCAGGACTAGACCGTGCAAATGAACTGAATAGTTAAGAACTGCTTATTAAGAATCTCAATGGAGCCTTGCAAAACTGTTCTGAAAATGTAGGAAGCTGGATATAAAACTGCCCTCCCCAGAGGCCGGCGGGAGGCCGCAGCAGCTCATTTGCCCTTCAGGGAAGAGGTAGGGGAAGGGCGAGTGGACTTGTCGCACCCAAGCACGGTTACCAACTCTTGTGAGATCTGGTGGTGCTTGTAAAGCCTCTGCTGCTGGAGGCATGTGCTGTTGGGGGACGTGGCTGGTTTAAACGAAAGTAGCCCTGCGGCTCGGGGGAAAGCGTGGACGTGTGAGCTGAGCGCACCCACAGCAGCCAGAAGACACCTTAGGCTCGTGATGTTTAAAAATGATTTTTTTTAAGGCCAGCGGGGTGATTTTTGAACGGGGGGGGGGGGGGGGGGAGCCCCCCCGGGGGGGGGGTGGGGGGGGGGGGGGGGGGGGGGGGGAGGGGGGGATCCCATCCTGGGGGCGCTGTGCCTGGGGGTGCGGTCCCCGTCCCGTCCTGGGGGCGCTGTGCCTGGGGGCGCGGGCCCCGTCCCGTCCTGGGGGCGCTGTGCCTGGGGGTGCGGTCCCCGTCCCGTCCTGGGGGCGCTGTGCCTGGGGGCGCGGTCCCCGTCCCGTCCTGGGGGCGCTGTGCCTGGGGGCGCGGTCCCCGTCCCATCCTGGGGGCGCTGAGNGGGGCGCTGTGCCTGGGGGTGCGGTCCCCGTCCCGTCCTGGGGGCGCTGTGCCTGGGGGCGTGGTCCCCGTCCCATCCTGGGGGCGCTGAGCCTGGGGTGGGGGAAATCCCATCCTGGGGGCGCTGAGCCTGGGGGCGGGGTCCCCGTCCCATCCTGGGGGCGCTGAGCCTGGGGGGGGGGAGATCCCATCCTGGGGGCGCTGAGCCTGGGGGGGGGGGGAATCCCATCCTGGGGGCGCTGAGCCTGGGGGGGGGAATCCCATCCTGGGGGCGCTGAGCCGGGGGGCGGGTGCTCCGGCACCCCCTGGCTTGCAGTGGTTTCTGGTTCAATGGCTCTCAGCACCTTCACTAGGAAAATTGTTCGTGTGTGAGAGAGAGAAAAGCACGTGACAGAGCTGGGGGCCGCACCTCCAGCGCTACAGGCTGCGCGGCTCGGCGGGCAGGCGGCAGAGCCCTGCTATGCCGGCGGGGGCCGCCAGGTGGCAATGCGCAGGGAGGCCTTCACTTCCCGTCGGTCCCAGCGCCCCGGGGGGACGCTCTGGCTCCTGTCCTCTATCGCTAGGGCTCGCGGGGCCGGGGGCAGGCTGACGTTGATAACAAACATGGCGGCGGGGAGCAGCAGCAACTACTGGGAAGGTGAGGGGGGGGGCAGGGCGGCGCTGGGGGGGCCGGGGGAGGAGGGAGCGGGCCAGGGCGCTGAGAGGGGGGATCTGAGGGGAGTCGGGGGGAACCCGGGGTCATGGGAGGCTCGGGGGCTGGCTCTGAGGGGGTTCGGCAGGGGATCTGGGGGTGGGGGAGATGGGCTGAGGGGTTGGCTCTGAGGGGGGCTGGGTCTGAGGGGACTTGGGGGAGCTTTGGGGGGCTGGGTTGGGGGGGCTTTGGGGGGCTGGGTTGGGGGGGCTGGCTCTGAGGGGGTTCGGCAGGGGATCTGAGGGGCTTGACGGGTGGTCTGGGGAGGGGTGTCCCTGCGGGGGGGGGATCATGGTATCCCGAAGCTGAGGCCTAGCCTTTGCTCAGGGGCCTGGCTGGGTGAGGTGTGACCTGGGGTCCCATTACCGGCCCAGCCTTGGGGGTGTTTCTCTCTGAGTCATGGGTGGGAAGGGGATGCCCCCAGACACACACACGGCTGGGACGGGTGGGGTTCAGGCTGGACTGAGAAGACCCCACCTTTAGCAGCTCGAGCTCCTGCGGGGGCTCAGGCCCTTGGCAGGGGGCTGCTTTAATTCTGTCAGAGCCTGTTCGGAAAAGTTCACCCTTCCCAGCCATTGTCTAGGTCTCCCCCCGTTTTGTCCTGGGATTGGGGACCAGGGTGAAGGGTGCCATAGTGCTCAGTTTGCCAAGGATCCTAAGAGATAAGTTGGACCTTGATTGCTCCCCCTCCTTGAATGTATCTTGTGTCTCTTCAGGGTTTGGGAGCTTTGATAGTACTATGCACTGTGATAGTGTTAACACTAGAAATATAGCTGTGTGTTTGCTTTTCTGCTTGTGAATGCGACCCCAGGACTACTGTAAATATATGCTGAAAAGAGAAAAAAGGAGAGTAGCTTTGCACTTATGTTAAAAGTCTCAAACTGATAGCCTGCAATGGTCAAGAAGGATTTTCTTCTCCTCCTTCCATATACTCTCTTTGCAGCCATTCTCCACCTGGTCTTCTGACTGCTTCCAGGAGACCTAGAGAGCCGCGTGTCCGTCTAGTGAAGCATCTGCTACTTTTCAAACACAAATGCATTTTGCTAGCTCTAGCCCCATCCCAGATTCTTTTAGGGTTTCCACTCTCTGAAGCTTCATTTGACCAGCAAATTGCAAAACCGAGTCTCATCTCTGCATCCGATGCAGGTGCTTCCCATCTCTTCATACTGTGGGTTTCTTAGATGAAAACTCATTGCTGACCAGTATGCTGACAGGGTCCAAAATTGGATGTATAGCTAACATGCAAGGTAGGTTGCAGGGAACAAGGACAGGTTTGGGTCTAGCACACGTGAAGACCTGTATCCAGGGAGAAGAAGTAAATAGCACAAATTCAAAATGGGAGATAACCCAGCAGCCACTTGTGTTGTATTAAACAAGTTTCTTTCTATATTGTTGCTTTAATAGTGCCCTAGTTTGATTTATTCTTGTAACCAGAGCTCTGTAGTTGCTTTACAGAAGAGGTGAATCAAATTTTGGAGGTAGGAATGGAAAAGTGTTCATGAAAAGCTCTCTCTAAAATGGTCTATGGTGTGAAAAAGTTGACATCCTATCTGTGTGCTACCACCAATTGGCTAGGCTGAATATGGGACATTTTGCCTTCCTCGCCTAAAGGTGGCATACCAGCTTGAAGCACCAGTCACCTAGTCTGATACATCCTATGTTCCTATGACTGAAGGCTTTTCTGGGGATGACCAGGAAAGAGTAGAGTTAATGAAGACCAAGAGAAGAAGCATGGGATTTTGGTTTTGAAAATTTTTACAGATCAAAGTGTTGTTGTAAATAGTAGTATAAGATCAGGCTGTGCTAATGAGGTGTGTTCGGGGGCGGGGGGGGGGGGAAATCTTCCTGTGAGGGGAAAAGACATGTAAAGACTTGGATGTTGCAAAAGCAGGTATAAAACTACAAAGCTGGTCTGATTTTGGCCCATTCAGCCTGATGGTGTCTCTGTAAAAGTGTGGCTAGGATTTAAAGAGGACTCGAGTCCTATTGGACCCCAGAAGAGAACTGAGCTGAAATTTTCTGGAGTGGAGCAGCTGGTAATCTTTCGGTGGACATTTTCAAAAGTGCCAAAGGGGATTAGGAGCATACAAGGCAGTGGGAATTGTGTGCCTGAATTCCTTAGAGAAGTTTGTAACTGGGATTTTCCAATTTACTTGGCTGAAATGTGGTAGTTTCTAACTTGCGGTTGCTGACTTGGTCTTGTGTGTAGGTGAGACCATACTGTGTAACATTCGTAGACACTAGTAATGGGGGAGATCATTTAGGCCATGAGTCAAATGCCGGGATGTTGCTTTATAATGATGTGCACTGATAACAGTGGCACCATGTAAAACACAGCAGAAGACATGGGGTCCCTGACCTATGGAGCTTAAAAATCTAAACAGTGTGTTCTCCAGTGCTTCATTCAGTCCAGTTCTAAATAACCACGAGAGGGCTTCTCCATCCTGGCTAAGTCTCTGGGTCACTAGTCTGATCCGCTGTGATGGAACATCTATTACTTCTGTATTTTCATGACTTGTGCATACATCTAGGCATTTAATCTCTTTTGTAACAGATCTTGCCTGACTTCTTATTTTTAATGATGATGTCTCTTATTCTGACTTCCTCTCCTTTATGTTATGCAGACAAAATGGTTTGTTGTAAAAAAGCAAATCCCAAATATATTGAATTGTAAAGGGACCTGTTAACCTCACATTTATCATTCTGTTGTTGTTCAGATCTCAGGAAGCAGGCTAGACAACTGGAGAATGAGCTTGATCTGAAGTTGGTCTCCTTCAGCAAACTGTGCACGAGCTACAGTCACAACAGCGCCCGAGAGGGAAGACGCGACAGGTATAGGTACTAACAGACTTCTTAATGTTTTTTTAAAAGGCTGCTTTAAATATTCTTGATTCATTTAATCTTCCACTTTTCTTTATTGTTTGATGCTTAGTTTTTCAAGTAGCTCATTAGAATAGTCCTTCCTGGGCATTAGGAACCGTATGCTGATCTTGATGTGGTGGTGCTGGTGATCCATATGTGTGGTGCCCATTCAAGGACAGTAGAGCATCGTTCGCATGATGTAAATCATTAGAAGGAATTGTGTTTAAGCTTTAGTTTGTATTTGTGGTAATCCATAGATGGGGTATGTCCTTGTCTATGGCAGTACAACTTGCTGCACCATCTGTGTTCAAGTTGTATATTCATTTAGAAAATACTTTGCAGTTTTTTAAGGACTTCAACTCAAAGGCTGGAAAGCAGTTTGGATACTGATGAATTTAGCCTCTCAAATCTGCAGGTGGTCTGGCTAGCATTATGCTCCCCATTGTAAAGATGAGGAAATTGAGGCAAGGAGCTGTTGTGACTTGTCCAGGCTTGCATAGTGAGTACGTGGGTTCTGACTCTGAGCCCTCTGCTCTAACCAATACAGGTACAGCCGCTAGTTTCAAGTTTTCCTTCAGGATTACTAGTGAGAACTCCTTTTTAAAAAATAAGCCTTTACCAAAAGAGCTAATAAATGTTCTTTGTCTGCTAGTGTCCGGTTTATGTGCGTTCCCCAGTCAAGCATAGTTAAGTTTTATAAGTCTCTCTCCACCTTGAGGACCAGACTCTAATTCTTTCTGAAATGTGAAGACAGTTACATTATTAACTTCATAAACGGTGCCCATGCACATGCAGCCTTCTCTCGATCAGTCACTGTATATTAATTATGAGTCTGTTGCAATGGGAATCATTCTGGAACTCACTCCAATCCTAAAGTGAGAGGAGAAATCATCATTCAAAACCTTCCCTAAAGCTCCCCTCTACTGGGTTGCCTACCAAATATTCAACAATATCTAGGCATCCTGTGTACTGTGACCTCTGCTGCTTATTCTGAACATGATTGTGTCACTGTCACCTTTTCCTTCTTTCTCCCCTCTTCCCAGTTCTGTTTGTGTCCACCTGTTGTTGCTTAGAGGCTAAAACTGTACGCTCTTTGTGGCATGGAGTGTGTGTTTTATTGCATATAGCACCCAGCACAATGGGGCCTTATCCCTGATTGAGGTCTGTCAGTGTTTCTGCAATACAAATAATAATAGAGCTTAAGACACCTAAATGGAAGCAGCCCAACTTGACTGCCAAAGCGTTAGTTTTTCTCAATTTTGTTCTCATTTTCTCTTCACTCCCCCCAGTCCACAGAAACACACCTTGGTCTCTCTTGGTCTGATTGTCTGTTTTATCTGCCTTTCCCAATAAGTGTTAGTAGATTGCAATCCTACCCCTTGAAAGCCACATTCCTCCTCTCCTAGCACAACAGCGCTCTCTCTCTCTCTCTCTCTCTCTCTCTCTGTTTCAAAGAGAGGACACCAAAATGGATTGTGTCTAAATGTATTGTCGGATTGAATGTGTCTCCTCTGACATTGCTCAGGGTGAGCAGAGTGACCCAGAATCTGTTTCCCAGACGAAGCCCAAGAGCAGCGCCAGGAGTGACCACTCCCTTCCTGAATCAGGGCTGCTGCTGCCACCACCGCTGCCTCCATCTCTCTCTCTCTCTCATATGTTGCCAGAGTTGTATTGTGCGGTGTTTGCCGTATAACCCGGACATACCACTGACTTCTCGTTTCCAGAGAGAAAGATGTGTGGTAGAAAAGACACTAGTTTTCTTTCCTCTTCCTATTACAATAATTGCAGGTTACCAGAGAAAAGAGTATTGCCTTCAAAAGATGTAAGCTGTTACCTTACAGGTGTCGGTCTGTTGTGTGTTTGCGCCTATCCCCTTGCTTGTGTGTGATTTTTTCCCTGTGTAATTTTTAACTGCTTTGACAAGCATAGGGGAGATGGACTATGTAGAAAACACAGTTTATCCCAATTTTTCTATGTGGCATGTTGTTCTTGTTTAAAATGTGTCTGCAGGCGTTTCTAGCACTGTATTGTTAATATACATGTACATAATTATAACATACTAATATTGAAACCCACTTTCCTGCTAAAATGGAATCATAAAGAACAGTGTGGGAAAGAAGCATCATTGTTCGGCAAGTAATGATTTCTGACATGATGTGAAGTATGATTCAGTACCAGATATTAGCTTCTAGAGGGATGTAAGGCTGTGTCTACACTAGTACTTCTGTTGGCAAAACTTACATAGCTCAGTGCTATGTTGGCCACAGAGCCTCTCCTGCCGTCATAGTTACCGCCGCTTGTTGAGCTGGTTTTATTGCGTCGACGGACGAGCTCTCTCCCATTGGCATAACATGGCTACACGAGCGCTCTTCAGCGGCACTGCTGTAAGCGTAGACATGGCCTTAGACTCTTTGAGGGGTATATAGCTCATGGTATTTTAACTGAGGTATTGGACTAATGAGGCAGTCGATACAGGGAAAATGTATCTTTTTTTTCTAAATTTAATTTCTGACTTTAGGAAACCTACTTAGAAAATAAAATTGCCCTTGTACTTATGCCTGATATTGACACGTGGCGTCCGAATAGTCACAAAAGGATGTTGTGCCTTTCAGTAATTGCTGCTACTCTTTTCCTCTTAGTTCTGATACAACTCCTCTCTTAAATGGGTCGAGCCAAGACAGAATGTTTGAAACCATGGCGGTGGAGATTGAACAACTTCTGGGAAGGGTAAATGAGTTCTCCTGTTCTTATTTCAATACCTAATAGGACTTTAAAGACCTTAATAGATCTAACATTCCTGCGTAGGCTGTAGAATGTGCACTTGATGACACAAGATTGCAATATGCCTCTATTAAACAAAACAAGATGTTTAGTAACACTGGTAACAGTGGTTGGTAGATACCTCACTGAAAACATGTTAATCAGCATTGTAGCTCCTTTACGGAAAAGTGTCCCTTTGGTGTGTTTTTTTCTTTCTGTAGCTTACTGGAATAAATGACAAAATGGCGGAGTACACCAACAGCGCGGGAGTCCCATCCCTGAATGCAGCACTGATGCACACGTTACAGCGTCACCGAGACATATTGCAGGTAAGTCATGTGCAATACATTTGTTACTTGTTTTTATGCTGTCTCTTCATTGTAATAATACGTGGGAATGATACTTACTGATATAACCTCACACAAAATCCAAATACTCTTGTAGGTGTGTGTGTGTGTGTGTATAAAAATGTAAAAAAAAAAACCAACCCTAAAAGGCAGGGAGAAGGTTGAGGGATGCTATATCACTGAAAAGTAAATGCTATCAGTTTTTAGTTGTGACCAATGCATAGCAGGTTAAAATGTCTGATGGAAAAGACGTCTTTGTCTCATATGCTGCAAGGGAAGGATATAGAAAATAGGATCCTAATAACCAAAAGGAAATAATCTTACCCACAGCTGTTGTGGTTTTGCGCACTATGTGGATAGAATTATTTAATCATTTCTATCTTAAAAGGGTCATCTTTATAACATTTACCTTCTTGGTTTTCTGTATATTTCAAAATGATAAAATGAAGCTATTTTTGGTCTGTGATGTAAGGTTTTCATGCTTGGGTTTATTCTGCTCTATTTTTTGTTAGCATCCAGTAGTTACATAAACTTAATTACAATTGGGACTCTCAGATGAAGAAAAAGCTGTCCCAAGGAAGCTGTTGAAATAAGCAATTGAAAGCATTGAATATGAAAGTGAACCTCATATTCAAAGGTTTTAAATGCAGCTAAAATTAATGACCAAAAAGATGACTATGCCATAGGTCCCAAGAGGTCTATGCAGTTTTCCTGGTTTAGTGACTACCTGATCTTGATGTAAAATTATTCGGGATGTTTCGCAATTTCTCAATATTTGAATGTGTGTTCCTTCACTCGCTTCCCAAATATGTCACGCAGGGAGAGCAAGACTTCTGCACAAGCTGACATCCAGTTTCTATTTGATGTTGCCCTTTTAGAAAGGCTTTCACTGTGGTACCCATGTCTTGGACCTTTTCGCTGTAGAACTCAATGTTTCCTTTGCTGAGAGGGGAAAAATGAAATCTGCATTAAAAATAGTTGACAGATATTCAGTTAAGATCCCATTTGATGCTATTGCCTTAAAACAACAAGAACAAACCCAAAAACAAAAGGCACTTTGGGTAGTGCAATAAAATGTGATCTATGAAGTCTTGTAATTGAATTATTGGTGCATTTCTTACCGAGAGATTGAAATATTATCAACCTCAGCAAACTAACTAACAGCAGCTGGGAGGTGTAATTCCCAGTTTGGGTAGACCAACATGCGCTAGTTCTGCTCAAGCCAGCACTCTAAGAATGGTGGGGTTGGCCATGGTGGCACAGTAGCTTGGGCTAGCTGCCTGAGTACAATCCTGTCTGACCCCTGGGCGCATACTCGGGCAACTAGCCCTAGCCGCCACCCATGCTGTACAAATATTTTTAGTGCGCTGGCTTGAGCAGAGCTAGCGCATGGACGTCTACCTGAGATGGGAATTACACCTCCCAGCTGCAGGGTAAATGTGTGAATTTCCAGGTTCTGAGAGTAGGATTTTAATGTCAGCTCATCAAATGGCCTAAACTCACATGCTGTGTGGGAGACTATCATTTAAGAGACACTCTCCGTTTAAAAAACACTAATGTCTGAAAGTTTTTTAGGTACTATCTTTTTACTTTCTCTATCTAGTTAACAGAATATACAAACTTAATTCTTGCAAAAAAGTGTTTGGTTCATTTATTAGCAGGAAAACCGACAAGTTTTTAACAAGTTGTAGTGATAATTTTTACACACTTTACTCTTTAACTGTGAACATTATAGGGACCACCTACAAAGTCCGTTTAATGTTACACAAGATGCCATCTCTATTTAGCTTGTTTAAACATAACATCGCAAACAGTACAATTTGTAATGATTATCATTTTTGCAATTTTTTTTAAAGCATTAAAACATAGCCCCCTTTGTTATTTACAGTGTTTATTTACATGACCCGGTACTTCTAGTGAAGAGTACCAGTTTTTAAAATGCAGAAATGATAAACTCAAGCATTAAAACATTTCTTTACAGGATACACAAACCATTAGTAGTAAATAGTACCAGTGTTTAAAAATGCAGAAATGATCATTTTAAGTTGCAACAGCTGCAATACTAATGTGTGCGCGCTGGTTGTTCGGTTAATATGGAGAGCCGGGTAATGGAGGCTTGGATAAACTGGGTTCTGATGTCTTAGAATTGGAAAAAGTACAGAGAATGGCAGCAAAAATGATTAGGGATTTGGAACAGCTTTCATACTAGGAGAATTTAAAAAGACTAGGGCTGTTCATCTTAGAGAAGAGATGATTAAAAGGGGATATGATAGAGGTCTATAAAATCATTTCTGGTGTGGAGAAAGTGAATAGGGAAGTGTTGTTTACCCCTTCACATAACACGAGAACCAGGGGTCATGCAATTAAATTTATAAGCAGCAGATTTAAAGCAAACTTAAGGAAGTACTTCACACAGTGCACAGCCAACCCGCGGAACTCATTGCCAGGGAATGTTGTGAAGGCCAAAAGTATAACTGGTTTCAGAAAGAATTAAGATAAGTTCATGGACGATAGGTTCATCAATGTCTGCTCACCAAGAAGGTCAGGGACATAATCCCATGCTCTGCGTGTCCCTAAACCTCTGACTGCCACCAGCTGGGACTATGACAGGATGAGTCACTTAATAATTGCTCTATTCCGTTCATTCCCTCTGAAGATTCTGGCATTGGCCACTGTTGGAAGACAGGACACTGGGCTAAATGGACCATTGGTCTGTTCCAGTATGGCCATTCTTATTTTATGTGAAAACGAGAGGAGGGGGTTATAATGAAAGTTCCAGTATAACCTTAACCATTGAGATCATTAGTAAGCAAGTACTGTAATGCAGTAGAAGTAATAAAACTTTCAAGCCTATTTTCCATTTTTACTAGCCTTTTTATTGGCTAGTTTTCTGCCCATTTAGTACCTGTTGGTCAGATCTTGTTGGCAGAGTGTTGCCATTGTCAAGATCTAATGGTGCTTAAAATACTTGTTTTGTTACAGGATTACACACACGAATTCCATAAAACCAAAACCAACTTTCTGGCAGTACGGGAAAGGGAAAATCTCTTGGGATCAGTACGGAAAGATATTGAGTAAGTCTGAGTATAAACAATAGCAATAGACTTTGATTTGAGAATTGAGCTGTTTAGCATGCTTGTTAGAGATCATATTTAACAGCTGTGGATGTAAACCACAGATAAAGACTCTCCATGAGGCAAAAGTTAATCTTTGAAAAACCTTTTGAGAAATACTTCTGCCTATCCTCACTGTCCTATTTTTGTGTGTGTCTCGTCCCTAGATTTAATTCTAGAGATCTTTGTTTGAAAATATAGGATCTTCTGTTTTGTAGGAGCTCTTCTGCTTTTCTATATTCCTCACCTTGAGTTGGATTTCTTTGTGACAACACAAACCTCACAACCATTTTAACTTCACATGAGGGGATCGCAGCAGGAGCACTTACTGCTTTTAGGAGCAAAGATTGTGTTTTCATGTGAACTTCCCTGGTAGCAATAAACCGTAACAGTAAACAAGCAGAACTGTGTTCAAATACAGGCCCAGTGCTACTTCCATTGAAGTTAGTGGCAAAAATCCTTTTGATTTTAGGGTGGGGTCCAGAATGTTTTTCAGTGAATCTCTAAAAAACAAACCTCAAGTGTTTGCAATATAATTTAGCCTGGATGTGAATTGGAAGTTTACTTTTCCTTCTACAACCCCATAGTGAGTCTCTCTGGAACACCAGCAGAGGGCACCTGCCTTTCCTTTATCTATCCAGTGTACATTTCAGAATGTTTCCCTCAGGGAAAGAGAAATTAGAACATGCTTCTGAATGGGAAAATAGCAAACTCTTTTCTGAGAGAGGTTATTTTGAGCCCAGGTGAAACTGGGGAAGCTGTATGTACTGATTTATTATAGCCTCTCTCTAGTGTAGGGTTGGGTTCCACTTTGCCCTTGGAAAATTGTGTGTGTATATGTGTGTGTGTATATATGTATACATATGTACACACACACATGTATGTATAGGTAGGGTAAAACACTTACATCCATTTTGTATGGTTTAGTCTCAGTTTAAAAAAAAGTATTTTAATGACACTGAGACTTTTCCATTTGGTGATTTAGAAATAACTGAATTTAACATACAAGCTAGGTCTGTCAAGCGATTAAAAAAATTAATGATAATTAATCGCACTGTTAAACAATAATAGAATACCATTTACTTCAATATTTTTGGATGTTTTCTACATTTTCAAATATAATGATTTCAGTTACAACACAGAATACAAAGTGTACACTGCTCACTTTATAATTATTTTGGTTACAAATATTTGCACTGTAAAAAACAAAAGAAATAGTATTTTTCAATTCACCTAATACAAGTACTGTAGTGCAATCTCTATCATGAAAGTTGAATTTACAAATGTAGAATTATGTACCAAAAACAAAACAATGTAAAACTTTAGAGCCTACAAGTCCACTCAGTCCTATTTCTTGTTCAGCCAATTGCTCAAACTAGTTTGTTTGCATTTGCAGGAGATAATGCTGCCTGCTTCTTGTTCACAATGTCACCTGAACGTGAGAACAGGCGTACACATGGCACTGTTGCAACCAGCGTCACAAGATATTTACATACCAGATGCACTAAAGATTCACATGTCCCTTCATGCTTCATCCACCATTCCAGAGGACATGCGTCCATGCTGATGACGGGTTCTGCTCAATAACAATCCAAAGCAGTGCGGACCGACGCATGTTCATTTTCATAATCTGAGTCAGATGCCGCCAGCAGAAGGTTGATTTTATTTTTTGGTGGTTTGAGTTTTGTAGTTTCCGTATCAGTGTGTTGCTCTTTTAAGACTTCTGAAAGCATGCACCACACCTCATCCCTCTCAGATTTTGGACGGCACTTCAGATTCTTAAACCTTGGGTTGAGTGCTGTAGCTAGTTTTAGAAATTACACATTGGTACCCTCTTTGCATTTTGTCAAATCTGCAGCAAAAGTGTTCTTAAAAATGAACAACATGTGCTGAGTCGTCATCCGAGACTATTATAACATGAAATATATGGCAGAATGCGGGGAAAACAGAGCCGGAGACATACAGTTCTCCTTTTTTTAACGAGCGTCATCAGCATGGAAGCACGTCCTCTGGAATGGTGGCCAAAGCATGAAGGGTCATACGAATGTTTAGCATATCTGGCACGTAAATACCTTGCAATGCCGTTTACAAAAATCCCATGCGAAAAATCCCATGAGTGGATTTGTAGCCCTAAAGTTTTACATTGTTTTGTTTTTGAGTCAAGTTATGTAAAAAAAAAAAAAAATCTCTATTTGTAAGTTGCATTTTCATGATAGAGATTCCACTACAATATTTCTATGAGGTGAACTGAAAAATACTCTTTCTTTTATCATTTTTACAGAGCAAATATTTGTAATAAAGAATAATAGAAAGTGAGCACTGTACACTTTGTATTCTGTGTTGTAATAGAAATCAATATATTTGAAAATGTAGAAAAATATCCAAAAATATTTAATAAATTTCAATTGGTATTCTATTGTTTAACAGTGCGATTAAAACTGCAATTAATCGTGATGAAAAAAATTAATTTTTTGAGTTAATCGTGTGAGTTAACTGCAATTAATCAACAGCCCTGATACAAGCAGATCAATAAATGCTGCCTTGTGAAAAGCATTTCTAGCAAAATTCATGTGTCTGATGAAGTGGGTATTCACCCACGAAAGCTTATGCTCTAATACATCTGTTAGTCTTTAAGGTGCCACAGGACTCCTTGTTGCTTCTGGCAAAATTGTTTTTCACTTTCTTTTTTTAAATCTTAGGTCGTATAAAAGTGGGTCCGGTGTGAACAATAGAAGAACAGAGCTGTTCCTGAAAGAACATGAGCACCTTCGAAAGTAGGTTTTCTTAAATATGTGGATGAACCATTCTTTTTCTTATGGTAAAAGAATAAGAACAACATCTACAGTTACAGTGCCTAGGACAAAGATTACAGGAGCCATTCATCCTCATGCTTCAGAACATAAAAACCAAGCTCAGCTGGGGTCAGGGAGAAAATCTCCTCCATAATATTCTACAAGGTGCTAGGACACTACGCGGGTTTAATACTTTCCTCTGCAGCATCCAGCATATGGTGCTACTGGACACAGGATAGTTGGCTAAGTAGCCTGTACCAGTATGGCAGTTTCCTTGTGAGTTTAGATGTTTTGTGGCTGAAACTACTAATTAAAGGCCAAATGGAAGAATTCTCTCAGGGCAGCAAATGAATTATTTTGTGTTCTGAACACTTCCATTCCTTGGCAATGAGGTTTTGCAGCTACTGTATATCCAGCTCAGTGCTGTAATTGGAAGAATCTTTCACTGTGTAACTGCAATCATATTTTAACTGAAAGGCTTTGTTTAATGGTTATTTTTTGTTGTTTGCGCTTCCTTCTTCTTTCAGTTTAATGAACATTGGAAGTTGGACAATTTCTGCTTAGATTTCCCAAAAATAATGATGGGTTTATAATCCTATTGTGTTTTTGCTGATGAAGTGTTGGATAGAAGATTTACACAAACCAGATTGAAATATATTAGTGGCCAGGTTCTAATGAACAAAGTAAACTCTTTAATGTACATTACATAGGAAAGAACACCGGGTACAAGATTGTTACACTGAGGTCACGTATAAACATTTCTTTGCCACCAGCAATAGCAAATTTTGCTGTTGAAAGTGTTTGTGGATATTTTACAAGCCAATTCTGTAAGTTTTTGTTGTTGGCTGTGTGCCTCTTCTTACTCTGTGATTTTTATTTAATACATTTTTTTAAAACAATCTTTCTGTATTAGCAATACCAGCATATGCCTGTCTGATAGGATGAATGTACAGCCGTCTTCGTAGTTGTTTCTATGGTGTTCCATCTAGAAGCTGACATATACAAGGGCTGTCTCCCAATTGTAAGAAGCAGTGTACTGCTGTACCTGTTTTTCTCAGTACTGTGTCTTCCTTGTGGAATATCTTCTACGTAGCCACTGTATGTGCAAAAATACTATTCAGCTTTTGTTCTTTATTCTGTTTGCTTTTGGATTTCTGCTCTACTTATGTCACTAAATCTTTCTTCTTTTGTGTCTGTCAGTGTTAGCCATAGAATGATAACCTGCTTTTCACTTGTCTATGCTAAGTTTGTAGAAAAGACTAAATCCACATACCAGAATTACTAATACCCTTAAATACATCTAAAATTGATATCTCTTTTTTTAACCAAAACTAAAAAGGCAGCCCAAAGACTTCTCCTTAGTTCTGTTTTTTTCAGTCTAGCTATGAAGGACTTCATCTATTTATAAAGTAGATGATCTCTGTTACTCTCCATCCATAGGGAATTGTAATTTTGAAAGTTTGCCTCAGATACCAAGTAACATGGTCTCAGAGCTCTAGGAAGTCAATGATTTCAACTGTGTGTGTATGGGGAGTTTGAAACAAGCACATTCAGTCTTTTTTTCTCGTTCAGATGAGATCTAACTAATCAGCATGTACGCTGGAATTTATTTCTCATTTATGTTTAACACTTTTCTGTACAAAATGATGCTGTGCTGCCAGGCATTAAAAATGGAAATATGCACCAAAACATTAGGGTGAAAAGGAGCAAAATCCCACGGAACAGTGTCACAAAGCTGTGCCTCTTTAGGCATTTCCTTTCATTCAGGATGCAGTCATATGGTCTCGTGCTCAGGGTCTAACTAACTGATAGCCATATTTGGGGTTGGGAAAGAATTTTCCCCTGGGTCAGATTGGCAGAGACCCTGGAGGGTTTTCGCCTTCCTCTGTAGCATGGGGCACGGGTCACTTGCAGGTTTAAAATAGTGTAAATGGTGGATTCTCTGTAACTTGAAGTCTTTCTTTAAACCGTGATTTGAGGACTTCAGTAACTCAGCCAGAGGGTAGGGGTCTATTTCAGGAGTGGGTGAGGTTCTGTGGCCTGCAATGTGTAGGAGGTCGGACTAGAAGATGACCATGATGGTCCCTTCTGACCTTAAACTCCATGAGTCTATTTGTGTAGAAAAGGCTTGGGTTTCAAAGAAACAGACTTCTATGACTTATGTTTCCACGCCCCAGCCATCCTAAACTATAGGCTGACACAAGGGGGCAGTATTTCATAGGGAAAGTTTTCATCTGTAGGCTGATCTCTGTTCCTAAAGATAATTTTGTGTTGTAGCCAAGACTATGTAAAAAGCTTTTACAGGAAATTAAAAATACAGTTTTTAGATGGGTGATGAAGTATGGGCAGGCCACAATTTCCCTTGGGATCCCTGGTGGCATTCAGAAATTCACCGGTCTCAAGCACAAGCTAATGATTTTCCTTTAAGTTGCATCTGTTGTTATCTTTATAATCAAGAATGTTATTAAATTCTACAGAAACAATGCAATAGGTTTAATGTCTTGGAGGTGAACCCTAATTGAAATTGAGTGCACTGATGAAGAACAAGGAGTGCCTATTAGTCTGAATAAACTTGTTTGTTCCCATATCATAAGGGTTAAAAGTAAGTGTTAAGTAATGTTATAAATTTGGCATTTTCTGGAAGAAAAAAAAATGCAAATACTTTCCTCTTGTAGTTCCTCTAAAATACACTTCTGATAAGTGCATAGAGAGGAAATTATCAACAGATCTTTAAATGGCCCTAAAACAGTGCAGTGAAGGCACCCATTAAATATCTTGTATGTTTCATCTGATGAACGTTTTTAGAAATAATCAGGTCAAGCACCTTACAGAGGTATTCGTTACTGTGATCTTTCCTGGGACAAAGTTTCATTGTGGTGATTAACTTATGTTGGCTCATGACTTTTATTCATAAATAGCAGTCTGATTTCACAGTAAGGATGATCCTTTTCAGAAGGCGGGTCAGAGTATTCCTGTGCCTGTCTGTGTCTACGATGTATAAAATATTCAAGGGTTCTTCAGGCTTATTTAATAGATCATTTGGAGAAACAGCTTGTGCTGCTATTATTTCTCTCTCTCTCAAAATATGCCCAGTTGACACTCAACTAGATATTTTGTTGAGTTGTGATCTCTTACTGTAACAGATAATGTGAGGTTTAGAATTAATAGAGTTGTTTGCATCTTAAATCTAGCTAATAAAAATGCTGCTATTTATCTGTTCTCAAAATATACTTTGACTAAAAATGAATTTGGTAAACTTTCGTACTTGATAGAATTTTCCCTGGTAGCCATTCATCTTACAGAAGATGGTGCCCTTTTCCCTTCTTGGTTGATGAAGTACAGGTAGCTTTCTTGTCTGACATGTGCTTCACCGTAGGCCATTATAATCAGTAAGCCAATGTAAAATGCTGAGCTGAATCATTGTCAGGCTTGTTACTATATTGTTTATTTTTAATGAGCCCTCACATTTCTGGAGACTTTCAAAGGTTATATGAAGATGACATAGCTGTTAGGGATTCACGTGAAGTATAACTTTTCTTTTATATGGTCACTTAAAAAATGCAGGTTGTCTTACAGCTGTCTGAGATTTTTATTTTCACACACATCCCTAGTGTGAGATTTACTTGTTGTTGTTCAGAATAGTTAAATGCAATGCAACAGTCGACACTTAAAATTCCAATTCAAATGGAAATAAATACTTCAACACCTGTGTAGTGATTTCTGCTTACTTTTTCAGGGTAGTTTTTTTTTAAGTGTGGAAGAAATTGCTACAGCATATATGGGAAGAGTTGCAACAGCAACCACTAAATATGCTGGCCTAGATATTAAAACTAAAGCTGACTCTTAGTCCTACAATTAGTTGAAACTATTTGGAACTGGGGAGTTCGAGTCATTCATCCGCCACAAGTCAGTTTCTTCTTATTACCTTCATATAAATTAATACTGTAGCTGCATTAAATAAAATGCTCTTCAAAACATTTTCCAACCAACCCTCCAGCCTTCTAGGCAAAAGGAAAACATCTTCAGAACTAGAGAGAACATCTTCCAGGGACTGATTGCAAAATGTAAGAAGATTTTTTTAATTAAAACATTAAAAACAAAAATATATAAAAAAATTATATAGAGTGAGAAGTTATTCGAAATGTGTTGGAAACCCAGAGGAAACAATGTCATGGCAGAACATGGAAGGGCACACTGCAAACTAGAGATAACTCTGAGGTATGTGCAGAAATGTGGTGTCAGAGCATAAGAAAACTGGCAAGAAATCAAAAGCTTGCAAGATATTCAGAACTTTTCTAGTGAGAATCCTTAGCTCAAAAACAGATATTGGCATAGAAAATATTAAAGGATTTCAACGTACTTGTCATCAGAGAAAGTAATTAGTGTGATATTACTGCCAAGAAGCTGTGGAGGCTGGCGAATGGTCCATAGAAACCAGAAGGAGCTAGCAAATTATACCAAATGTGTTTCTGACAAAACTCTCTGAATTTTGAGATGCTCAGGACCTGCTTGCTGAGGGTGTGCACTGCAGAGAGGCTGTGATGCCAGGCCATTTGGTAAAGATAGCTGAAGTGTCTGAATCAACTATGAAGGTGACAGTAAGAGAACTTAAATATTTAAAAAATAAAATGAATTTGAGAAGGCTGTGGCAGAGCTCCTGAGAAAACATTGGTACTGTAGCTCAGCCTTGTGGAATTCTTGCCAATATGAAGCACCATTTTGACCCTGTCATTGATATATTAAATACTTCAGCCTACTGCATGTTTATTTTAAGTCCTGGTAATGGCTGGTTGTAGTAAGAATTGACTTGGTTATCTACTGTATTTAACTACCTTCTTCTACAAGGCACAATCAGGAGAGCTGGTGGTTCCCATGGGAGATGCTATGTAACAACATTTTTAAAGGAGTACTATGTGCTTCTCCCTAACCAGTCTCTGTCATATGCCATTATTTGATCCATGGGCTATAGTTCAGCCAACAGAGTCCAGGCTCATCCTTCACCCCTTCTTCTTATGTATGAAAGGGGACTAAAAGGAGACAACGGTTACTCCTGGAAATGTTCCCTTTGCTCTGAAAACGTTCCTCAGAAATCACGTTGGCAAGTACTAGATCTTACGGTCTACAGTGGCATCTGATTGATGGTAGAAACTGGAAGAGAACCAGCAAGAAATGCAATAATTTTCCTGCACTTCAGGGCTGCTCTGAGTGTGGTTCTCTGAGGACTTTGTGGAGGGACACGGACTCTCTTCTATGGTAACTCCTGCTTTGTTTCTAAATTTACCTTTTTGACTCTTTCCCACAGTGTGAAAATAACCCGCACCGGGATCACTCTAGGGAGTCGTCGTTGTTCATTGAGGCGCTCTGGGACAGGCGCTTGAGCACGCATAGGGATAGCAGTTTGACCATACTGCTGATTTCATACTGTAGGGCTAAACAGTTGTTGCAGTTTTCTGTGGGGAAAACAAACTGCTTCCTTTGCTTTGAGACTGAACGGAAGTAAATGTTAAAGGCAGCGGCTTAAAACATTCAGTAATGTGGAAAAAAAACCACTCCCAAGTTGGCATAAACTACTGAAGCTTGATTTAGTAAAACGCTAATCAGGCACTTGAAGAAATTGCTAGGAATGTTCACTCACTGGAATTTCTAAAGCCTCTTCTGTGGATTCAGCTTTTTCTTTCTTGATTTTTTTTTTCAAATTCCAGAGCACTCAGAGGCCTTCATGCAGCATATTAATCTGCTACATTTAGTAGTGTAATACATTTGTTATCTCTTCTGGAAAGATGATGCGAGTGCGAAATGGAGAATTGATTTGCTTGGTTATACGTATGTAGATGAATTGTAAAGGGGAGGAAAGTTCAGAGATGTTTACATACAATAGTTTGGGTGAAAAGAACCCCCTACTTACAGCTGGCTTAAGTTCCTAGAGAATTTTGACATCCCAACCATTGTGCGGACTCCCGGCATGCCTGTAGTATGCAAAATTGCTACCAGTGGTGCACAAGTGATTGTGCAGGGCCGGTGCAACCCATTAGGTGACCTAGGCGATCGCCTAGGGCACTAGCATTTGGGGGGCAGCATTTCGGGTCCTTTGGTGGCAACTGCGGCGGCTGGATCTTCGGCCGCCCTGGTCGTCGTCGTCATTTAGGCGGCGGGAGCTGGGGCAGGAGGGCGCGGGGAGGGCCGCATGCAGCAAGTAAGGGGGGGAGCGGCACACAGGGGAACCGCTCCCCGCCCCAGCTCACCTCTGCTCCCCCTCCTGCTCTGCTTCTCTCCCCCCTGCTCTGCTTCTTTCCCCCCCGCTCTGCTTCTCTCCCCCCCCCCGCTCTGCTTCTCTCCCTCCCAGGCTTGCGGTGCCAAACAGCTGATTGGCACCGCAAGCCTGGGAGACGGGAGAAGTGGAGCGGCCGTGGTGTGCTCGGGGAGGAGGCGGAGCAGAGGTGAGCTGAAGCGGGGACCTGCTGCACGGCTCCCCGGGCTGGGGGGAGCTGCCGGTGGGGGGGGGAGAGGGCGGCTCAGGGTGGAGGGGGAAGCTGGCGGAGGGGGGGTGAGGAGCTGCCGCGGGGGGGGGGGGGGGCGCCCCCCCCCCCGGGGCAGCCCCGCCCCCCCCCCCCGCGGCCCCCCCCCCCCCGGCGGCCCCCCCCTCCACCCTGAGCCGCCCTCTCCCCCCCCGACCGGCCGCCCCCCCCAGCCCGGGGGGCCGTGCAGCCCGTCCCCGCTGCAGCTCACCTCTGCTCCCCCTCCTGCTCTGCTTCTCTCCCTCCCAGGCTTGCGGTGCCAAACAGCTCTCAGGTTCTCACACTTAAACAGGCAAGTTTGTCCCGCTTTTCCTGTTAGTACATTTTTTGGCAAGGTGAGCAAATAAATCATTATCTTTCTCGTAGTACTGTTTTCTGTCAACAAGAAGCATCATCCTTAATGATGAGTAGACAATATTTAGCCGTTTAGAAACCTCCATGGAAGTGCTGTCCTAAGAGGAAAGAGCACCCGGAAGTTCTACAGAAATTGACCAGGAGTGGTATCCTAAATCAGCAGAGGAGGAGCTAATTTGTTCGTTTAAGCCGGCCGTTTCGAGTGTGCGTGAATGTTTTCTTCATATCTCGTATCTGCAGTTTATGTGGATTAAATGAATGCTGTTTGCTGACATTGATGGTTGGGTGTAAACCATTTTATCTATCCTTTCTCCGACTTCCAAAAATTCATATCGAGAGAGATTTCATTACACACATTGCACTCTGTGAAGAGCTAAGTGAAGCACTCCATAGATGTGTTTAAACGTAATACATCAGCTCTTGCTGTGATGTANAGGAGCTGCCGCGGGGGGGGGGGGCACCTCAGGGTGGAGGGGGGGAGCTGCCGCCGAGGGGGGGGCGGAGAGCTGCCACAGGGCTTGGGGGGGGGAGGGGGGCGTGCAAGGTGGAAGTTTTGCCTAGGGCGCGAAACATCCTTGCACCCACCCTGTGATTGTGCCATCATGCGGATTGCACTTCCCCTGAGTAGGGCTGACCAGTGTCTGCTGGTACAAATGCTAGTTTGGCAGCGAGTGCTGGCGTGCATAGTTCAGTTGGTCCTTGCAGTACCATCCCATAGTGCTGCTGCTCAATCTTCATTGATGACTTTAACAGCACAGAGTGCTGGATGCATACAACCCTCAGCTCCGTTTAGCCTTCCGACTCCTGTTGTGGCAGGCTCAAGAGCAACAGGGTTTCCAAAGACACTAGGGGGAATTTGTCTGGTTCTCCACCATCCAACTGAGCCCTTCACAATTGTGAATTGAAGGAATTCCATTATTTCTGTAGCTCCTTTGATTCTGAGCTTTAAAAGGAAATCAGACTTGTCTAGAAATTCCTAGTGGCTTTAGATAGAAGGAGATTTAAACAATCCACAGAATTTTTAAAAATCCCATTTAGTGCTTAATTATGCTTGCTTGACAGATAGGTCAAGGGCAGTTTTCCACCTCTCTGGACAGGTAAATGAGTTGTTTGGGGCTATGGATAGGTTGAGGTAAGAGAATCATGTAAAGGTCTCAATAGTTGTTAAGGGGGGGAAGACCAGAAATTAGGTGAAATATTGTTCTGTTTGCGTTCCCATCTTATGCTGAGGCTCCAAGACTAATTGATAAATGTGTGCACTTCACTTGTGAAAATTTGCTTCTCTCAGGTTCTCACACTTAAACAGGCAAGTTTGTCCCGCTTTTCCTGTTAGTACATTTTTTGGCAAGGTGAGCAAATAAATCATTATCTTTCTCGTAGTACTGTTTTCTGTCAAAAAGAAGCAGCATCCTTAATGATGAGTGGACAATATTTAACAGTTTAGAAACCTCCTTGGAAGTGCTGTCCTAAGAGGAAAGAGCACCCGGAAGTTCTACAGAAATTGACCAGGAGTTGTATCCTAAATCAGCAGAGGAGGAGCTAATGTGTTCGTTTAAGCTGGCAGTATAGAGTGTGCGTGAATGTTTTCTTCATATCTCGTATCTGCAGTTTATGTGGATTAAATGAATGCTGTTTGCTGACATTGATGGTTGGGTGTAAACCATTTTATCTATCCTTTCTCCGACTTCCAAAAATTCATATCGAGAGAGATTTTATTACACACATTGCACTCTGTGAAGAGCTAAGTGAAGCACTCCATAGATGTGTTTAAACATAATACATCAGCTCTTGCTGTGATGTATCTGTATTGTCATTTGGGGTCACTGCATCATTGACTTTTGGCTCTGCTGCTTTATTATCTTTTGAATATCTGTCCTTCCCAAGGGGAGACATAGAGGGGCATGTGTATGCACTGGCTTAGATAAAAGTGCACACCATTGATAGGTTTTTCTTTTTGAGGGTTTTATAAGGCCATATGTATTATTTAATTTTGATATTTCAGTTCTCCAAGGTCTCAGAATGAGCCACTGTTATCATCTAGCTTGCAAAATAATATACACTAGAAATAAAAGAGGAGTTTGTGTAACTTAGCTGAGGGACACATTCTCTCAAGTGCCCAAAAATCTCTGTGGAGCTAGAGTGACCCTGTGCTAATTGTATCCTGTGGTTGTGGTGGGAACAAAGAAGCCCCAAAGCAATAGGAGGGAAAGCAGATAGAAGAGGAGTGTGCTCAGTATTCAGAAGGAAGAAGAGTGGGGAATAAGATGTGAGTGAATGAAATACAGGGATCTACTCTCGCTTCATAATGGTGTTATTAATAAATAATACACAGTGCATAATAATACCTGACTAATTCACAGGGGTGTTTAGGATAAATGAGTTAATGTTTGTACAATGCTTTAAACACAGCTAAAATACTATGTTAGTGCTATGTTAGTGCCTGTTCCTGATTACTTATTGTTGATCAGTCTGAAATAGCCACATGCAGTAATGAACAATCTGCATGAAACTAAAGATTTTCAAACTTTTTCATCATGTGGCCAGATCTTGGAGAGATTGTTTTGCAGACCCTCGCCCTCCCAGGCCTGATCCTAATGGCAATCACGAAACATATTTGTGGGAACTACAGCAGTAGTTTGCGTGAAAAAGTCACATTAGGGAAGTACAGTATTTATGTAGCTTTAACTTTCTTCGATGTAAGCTTTTTCCTTTTAGGAAAAATGACCTCCTGTTCATTTCATTTCCCCTCCTGGCCCTTTTTCTTTTTCCTCTGTCCCCTTGCTCTTTTGCATGTGTTTCTCCGCTGCTTGCTTCTCCTTTCTCTGTATATGCTTAGTCTAAGGGCTGGTCTACACTACCATGGTAAATCGATCTAAGTTATGCAACTTCAGTTACGTGAATAATATAACTGAAGTTGACGTAGTTAGATCCACTTACAACGGTGGCTACAACGGGAGAGCGTCTTCTGTCAACTTCCCTTACGCTTCTCGGGGAGGTGGTGTACACAAATCAATGGGAGAGTGCTCTCCTATCGATTTAGCATGTCTTCACCAGACCCGCTAAATCAACACTCGCTGCATTGATTGCAGCAGTACCAATCTATCGGTGAGTGTAGACATGCCCTTAGCATGCGGCCCTGTTCCTTTGCCTTCTCTTAGGTAGCAAGACTTCTAATCTGACCCCTCATTCCCACTCAGGCTGCCCATAGAAGCAGATGGGAAAGAGGCGGTGCCACGAGCCAGCACCAGGTGATTGCAGGCTCTCTCAACCACAGTTTGAGACTTGCTGAAGTAGGGTGGTGTACTTTTTTTTTTTAAAGCTGCTGCTGGGTAAAGTTCTTTAAATTGTGGTTTAATTTGGAGGCAATATAACCTCATTCAGTTACTGTAACAGTATGAGGCCCGTTTAACTTTGTCACGCTGTTGTCCTAACTTTGAAACAGTTTTTTTAACCAAAGCAGCTTCTTATATTGTCATTTTCTTTCCTCATAGATAGTTATGAAGAAATCCGCAAAGACTGAAAGAAACCAGCTATAGTAAATGCAATTAATTTGGAATATTTTCCCGTATAAGTTTCTGATGTGACGTAATTTGATTAGCCACAGATTTACTGTGTGCTTCTAATACAAGGCCACACTACATTGTCTGCTGAACTGGAAGGCAGACAGTGAGAAGGGATTCAGAAAACGAGGTTAAAATGTCTGTGTGCTGGGCATTAACTACAAGAGGCCGTGTAGCGTTGTTGGGTAGTTTTTTTCCCCCAACTGCAGTTAAATACCATCAGTTTGTGTCTTCCTCTTCCCATGTGCAATTTGAATGACACATTTAAATAGGCTGACTCGGATAAAGGATACTTATTCATGCTACAACTAACTGATGAGAGAGGCTAAAGCAATTACCTTGGCTTCTGTGTGTTTTAAATGGCCTCGCTAAGCAGAATTTTGAACGTCCAAAAAGACCAATTTTGGAGAGGACCTTGTGTATACAATCATCTGCATTTATACACTTTCCTCCTCAAGCTATAGACAGCATATTTATGCTTAGTGAATTTAGACTCTTGAGTCAGAATTTCCTTAGACTCTTCATTTCAGGTGTTAGGCAGGAATCCAAATTGATTCTCACTTTCCCGGTGTTCACAGATGGCATATAGCACAAATGAAGATACTGTAGTTCTGAGGTTGCAAATCTTATGAATTTGGGCCAGCTTGCGTGAAGGAGGAGGTAGGAAGTGACGAGGTGTTGTAGGACGCTTGTTAAAGCTTATGCTTTTTAAAACTTAGCAAGAATGCATACATAATTCTTTATTACCATCATTTTACTATTTATTAAGCGCTGCTGGTGTGCCTGGTGCAGTATAAAATACACATAAGTCGTCCCCTGCTCCATGAGCTTAGTCTGAAAGATAAGACTGGACATAAGAACACGTATCTGGCCGTACCGGGTCAGACCAAAGGTCCATCTAGCCCAGTATCTGTCTACCGACAGTGGCCAATGCCAGGTGCCCCAGAGGGAGTGAACCTAACAGGCAATGATCAAGTGATCTCTCTCCTGCCATCCATCTCCATCCTCTGACGAACAGAGGCTAGGGACACCATTCTTACCCACAGAAGGGGATTTGGAATAGTAAGTTGACAAACTCATACATAAGTTTGTCTTTTTTGTTTGGGGGCCTTCAGGGGAGTGATTTAAATGAGGGGAGAGTGGGTGTCTGGTGCACTGAGATTGGCATAGTTTATCTAAAGGTACATGATAATTCAAAGTGTTTCCAGTTTCTAAACATATTTATCCTTGTTGATTTTATTTTTCTAGGGAATTTCAAACCAGACCATCCTCCAAATGTTCTTGATTACCCTCATCTGTCACTGTGTCCTTCCTTTGGCTGGGTTTGTGTGTATTGACTCCATGGGCTTCTTTTAAGAGCCTATAAATGGTGCTCCACCATCAGCTGAAGGGGCTATGTCAGAATGACACAAGCCACTTCTCCTCAAACGGTATGTCTACACTGCAATTAAAAACCCGCAGCTGGCTCATGCCAGCTGACTTGGGCTTTCAGGGCTCCAGGCTAAGGGGCTATTGAATTGTGTTGTAGATATTCAGGCTTGGGCTGGAGCCTGAGCTCTAAGACCCTGCGATGTGAGAGGGTCCCAGAGCTCGGGCTGTAGCCTGAGCCCAAACAGCTACACCACAATTAAACAACCATTAGCCCAAGCCCCATGAGCCTGTGTTGCTGGTGTGGGCCAGCAATGTGTGTCTGATTGCAGTGTAGACATACTCAAAGGGGCTGCCTCTCCAGCACTCGCAGGTGTATCTCATAATAGTTATCCACAAGGCTACCAAGCCAGCGCAAATATTACTTAATAGATGATAAAAGTCTTTCAGAAAATGATAAATGTCTTTCAGAAAAAAGCTTCATAGCTCAGATGAATGTAATTCTATAACTATATAAGCCAGTCATTGAAATACTTTGAGATTTTGGGAAAGTTCAAAGCTTGCATGCAGTGGAGAGAGATGCTCTCTTATTATTTATAAATAACTGAAATAAAAGCACATGAACATCAACCAATCACTCCAGCATTTAAAAGCGTTTTCCCCTTTAAAAATAGAGTTTGAGGTTTATTAGACTAAAATTACCATCTGATTGCCTTTCATCCCTACATACTTAATATTGACGTTTCTTCAAAAACATGAGGATCCAAAAAAGCACCCTTTATAAAGAAAAAGGTTTAGTATATAGAACATGCTATTTGTGCCAGACATTGACCTTGCATAGAGCTAAATCAATGAGATTTAAGAGGTTAACATGTATTCTTTAATCATTGTAATTAATCACTATGGTTATCTGAAAGCATTAGCTTTCTAAAACCAAATTTGTGGTTTCTTTCTAGCTGTCTTGTTAGCTGTGTGGATTGGTGATACACTCATGTGCATGATCCTGCCACCAGAGTTGAGGCTCTGTAAGAATGTTAATGTGTAAGTGCCATTTTGAAGACCCGGGACGTAACCATAATAATTTGTAACTTTTGATTTAAAAAGAGAACAATATTTGGCTAGTTATTACTCTCTTTTCTGACTTAATCAATTGTGTTATTTCACATGAAAAACAGCCTAGATATTTATCTTTGAAAAGTCGTAACTTGGCATCCTTAAGACTACTTCTATATAAAAAGTCAAATTAGGGAAGACGTACATGTATTTCAACATAGAATTAAAGAGAATACCAGCTTTGACTAACTAGTATTAGTTTGCTAGACTGATGATTAGGAGTAATTATGGTGAATCATGTTCATCTCAAATATTTCATAGAATCATAGAATCATAGAATCTCAGGGTTGGAAGGGACCTCAGGAGGTCATCTAGTCCAACCCCCTGCTCAAAGCAGAGTATATCATTGATATACTGCAATATCAATGATATTCTGCATTAAGGTCAACATAAAAATCCTGCTTTGTGCTATCATCTCTAGATATATTATGGGTCTTGGATCTGTGTGGTGGTAGGTACCAGCTGAGCTGTAATACCCTGTGAAAACAGGCAGAGTTAAAGAGGGTGCATCAGCCTGGGCTTTGAATTTGTATTTCTTTTTAGGAGCTGACTATTACTAACATGACTGTGCAGTCTGTATTGTCCACCAGCTATTAAGAGAAATCTCCTGCACTGTGATGGTATGATCCAGCACATCCCTTGACATTGTAGTTACCATTTTCCCTTGAATAAGTCACACAAGTTGGGAATTTTGCAAATAAAAAATCAGTCACATAAGAGCTGGCACATTTTAAAAAACCTGAAATCGTTGACTTGGCATTTATGCTACAAGCTTCACCATGGAGTTTCGTCTTTTTTTTTTTTTTTTTAAGTTAAATCTAGTATTGGCACTTGGCATTCTGAGATAATTTAGGTGAATTTTGTGTAACTTGTCTGTGTAGTGACATAGGTTATCCCTAACATAGCCTGCAGATTAATAGTTGCCAGCAGTCATTCAGTGAGCTGTAACACCTAGCCCAATACTGTAGTCAGACCCTTTCCTAGACCCATGGAGACATGTTAGCTAGCTCAAATATAGTGAATCACTAGAGCGTACTAGGTTTCAGTTGTTTTGTCTGCTTTGTTCATCTATTTCCTATCCCCCCAGGAGGATCTCCTGCAATAGCAGGGTACAGTGAGAAATAAGAAGTCAGAACTGGCTGTGGGCCTCCCTTAAGTTCACATCTGTCAGAGCATACTATGTGCTATTAAAAACAACCACCACCACCTAAAGAAAACATAAGCTACTACCCAACCAACAGTTCATATGTATCAGTTACATTGGTTGCATCCTGAAAAGAAAGTTATTAAACATATTTTTTCTTTAATGTTTTCGTAATGGCTGGTTTGCTTTTCAAACACAGGGCTCCAGCTACAGACTGTTTTAAATATTGTGATTGTTGTGCTAATTTGATACCCTGATATGATCTAAAATGAAATACACAGACAAAGTTTGGCAGCTAATAACATTGGCTGTAATGTAGGCTTAATTGTGCAAACTTCTCCACGGAATGCATCTAGACCTGGAGCACACTGCTCATTCGGGTTTCGTCCTTCCCATTTCAGTGGGATCAATATACCGTATTCCTGACTTGCATTTATCCCGTTTTTTGTTCGTCATGGGCACATCCTCTGCCTTACCCCTACTCTTCATTCTTGACCTATGCAGTACTCTTTATTCTAGTCCAAAGACTCTTCTGAATGGAGACTGTCATGTTGAATTAATGAATTCATGACATGGACAAGTGATCATTAAAGTCTAGGTTAAGAACCCCAAAATAATTTTTGCTTTAGATCTAGGTAGAATGGCCTTCCCTAATTTGGCTTTTTATATAGAAGTAGTCTTAAGGAAGCCAAGTTACAACTTTTCAAAAATAAATAACTTGCTTGTTTTTCATGTGAAATAACCAAATTGATTAAGGCATAAAAGAGAGTAATAACTAGCCAAATGTTGTTCTTTTAAATCAAAAGGCTTAAATGTTTAAAAAGACATTACATTTAGAAATAACTGCAGATATTAAAAAAACTAACCCTCCAACGCACCTGTTGGAAGTAGGTAAATGTTATGATACAGAAAAGGGAAATTCGGCATAAAGAGGGGGAGTGAGTTGCCCAAGATCAAAGAGCGCAGAGCTGGGAATAAAGCCCAGCTCTGACTCCCAGTTCTGTGCTTTAACCTAGAAACAGTACTACGGGTGTGTGTGTGTGTGGATTTAACCATACATCAAGGAAAGTTAAAAAGCCACGTGTGCTTGTGCATCTGGTTGCCTGTTTCTGAAATAAACAAGCAAAAGATGCATGTTTGATTTGCTTCCAGCATTCTTTTGAACTCCGATTCTTAACTAGAACAGCTTTGTCCCCCAAGGTTTTTATTGAAATTAGGAGCCTAACAATTATTGAAAGTCTTTGACATGGGTTAGCTCTAATAAAGCAGAAGCACATCTTGAGCAGAGTCTGTGACTGCTTTGTTCTGCAGTATCACTTTTGCTTACAATTTTTGAAAAAGCTATTTTATTTTTTAAAGGAGCCTCGCCCACTGAGTTCAGTGTTCAGAGTTTATGCTGAATAGATGCTTTATAAATTTGCCTCCCCTGTTTGTAGTTTTACACCTTGTTGGTGTCTTACTGTGAAGTACCCATCAGTCAGTCTGTAGCGATTTAAAAGCCAGTTTTGAGTAACATCAAGGCATTTACTTACCACCTCAGCACAGCATTTTAATGAAATGAATATCTAACTGTCAGCTTTGTGTACTAAGGAGTGATTTGTCCAGTGCTTGAAATATGTGGTCTCATTTTCTTCATAAACTTCATAACAGAGGCAACTCTTTACATTGATGTCTTCTATAATCACTTTGTATTTTGTAGTTATTTACTATTTCAGGGAGCTGTCTCACCTCTCATCAAACAGGACGGTAGCAGTTGTAATAGTTGATATACTGTGTGTGTGCATAATGTATGTGAACACTATTAATTGACAGGAAAGAAGACCCTTATGCACTTATTTCTGTTGTGTGGGCTGAAAAACATTTTAGTGCAAAACAGTAAGTAAAGAGCTTACAATGCTGTTACCATGTATTCATATCTATTTAACTTCAGCTAGCATGGAATTAAGACTAAATTTCAGGTGTGGGAGTTATTTGGTGCATCTGTGAGAATTAGCAGGATATTGCATTATTGTCGTTTTCATTATCATGGGGTTGCCCTGTTTTAAAACTCATCACAACTCTGGCTGATAAGTTATTGCAGAGGTGGGGTGGCTTTGAAAACTGGGTTTTGCAAGTATTTTATTATTTATTCTTTGAGAAAGTGGTGGGAATGGGTTTCAAACAGACTCTAGTAGGGTAACCCGGAATTCCCAGTATAAATAATGTACATCGTTTAAAGAATGTTCTTGGATCTTTAAATGTCTCGTACTTTTGTAGATGCCTATTATACATCAGAGGTTGTGTGTTTAGCCCCAAAGGACTTAACAGATTTTCTATTAGAGGAAAGTTTCTTAGAGGAGGGTGAAACAAACTTTTGTCCAGCCCATCCAAAGGACTGTTGCTGAGATCATTGTCCTTTCCCTCCAATCTATTGCTAGGATTTGCAAAGGAGTCCAAGGAAGGTAGATGTGTAACTCCCACTGCAGTGCAATCAAATTTGGGCACCTAAGTCCCTTAAGGCATCTTTGGAAATGCCAGCCTCATTCATGCCTTTGGGATGGCATTATATACACTTATGGAGCTATATTGAAATAATGGTTTCTGAATCCATCCCCTCTTTTTCTGGAGATGTAAATAATCAGAGCTGACTGGAAAACGGAAACCTTTTCTAGCCAGAAATTTCATATTTTTAAAAAAATGTTCATCCTGAATGAGGGTGAAAAGTGGACTGCAAAAATTTTCATGGGAAGGGATTTATAGAAAAATTCAGGAGAACAAAACAGAGATTTTTCTGCTTCTCAACTGCCCACCTTGAAGACTTTTGTCAATTTCACTTCAGGAAGTGAAATTGACAAGAGCCTTCCAGCCTGGCTGCTGGTGAGGCAAAGAGCTTGGGTGTTCAGAGTCTCTGGCAGCGAAGGTTGGGGAAGGCAGGGAGACTGAAAGCTAAGGAGGCAGTGTCAGGACACTCAACTTTGTGGAGAAGAAACCTGCATAATTTTTATAGTCAAGGGCAAGATTTTGATGAGATGTCATTTCATTCTTCATGTTAGGGACTTCCACATAGCAGTCTCGTTCTGTCGTCGTGAACTCGATATCTTGATCTGCTTCACTGTAAACACTTCTGATGGGATATACAAAATGTTGGGTTAGGAATATTAGTATATTCCTAAAATTGACATTCATAATTTAGGGCAGTGTTACCTTTATTGCTTACATGAAGCCATCTGCTTTCTGAAAATTAGCTGACTTCAAAACAGAATCTAAGAGGGTGAAGGATCCTGTTTCAGTATAGACATCTTTCACTTTTTTGCCAGCAAAACTATTAGCTGAGTCTTTAGATTTTTAAGGCCAGAAGGATGATGATCATCTAATCCAGTCTAGTCTAGTCTCAATCTTTTCTTTCTGAGCCCCCCCCCCACCCCTCCCCTCTAAAACCTCCAGGGCCTGGGGTGGGGGGGCTCCTGGCTTCAGATGCCAGAGCGGGGGGCTTGGGGCTCCTGGCTGCAAACATGAGGGGTCGGGGGCTTTAACCCTGCAGGGCTGGGCCTCAGGGCTTCAGCAAGGGGGGGCTCGGGGCCTCCGCTGCAGAGCTAGCCGGGGGGGCCTCTGGGCTCCAGATTTCAGCCTTCGGGCAGGGTTGGGGTTTGAGGCTTTAGTCCTGCGGGACTGGGTGAATGGGGCTTCAGCCGGGGGCGGGGGGCTTCTGCCCCCCGGGGGCACCAGGGCTTCTGCCGCAGGGCCCCATGGACCTATTAAACTGGCTCACGGCCCCCCAGGGGAGCATGGCCCCCTGGCAGAGAACCAGTGATCTAGTCAATCCTCCAGCATAACATTGGCCATTGAATTTCATTGGCCATTGTAACAGACCTGTTGATGTCCCTGGGGTCTGCATTTTGGTATAGTGTAGTGGCTCTCCCCTTCTAAAGGTGATCTCCTTCAAATCCCCATTGTTAACAAGAAGTAGTTTCCATCCCCCTCCCTATCCCCAGCCTCTTTAGCTTTGCTGTCAGGTTAAAGGTGAAGAATGCTCTCCTTTCACTTGTGAGACTTGTTTCTATTGAGTATAATTTCACCTTTGGAAGAAAGCCATCTTGTACTATCAGCAGATAAAAAGACATGCCTGAGAGTGCAGGAAATTTTACAAGAAATCAAGTTGGCAAAACACCATTGCAGATCATCATACATTACTGAATTGCATCTCAAATTTGGGTTACAGATGGTTTAAATGTAGAGTGCACTTTAAAGTTTAAAACTGACAGACATTCAGTGTGTTGTGTATTTAACCCTGCAATTATAGGAATCATTTTTTGAAACATAATGAATGGGCAGATGGTTGCTATATCAGTAATTTGGCCAAATCCCTAGCTGGAAGCCCCATGCTTTACTGCATCCATCTCTCTCTCTCTTTTTTAAAAAAAAAAAAAAAAGGACAGCAGATGAGGATTCACAGAATTGGGGAGGCAGAGCACATTAAGGCTTTCTACAGAGATTTTTTTAATAGAGTTGTGAACAGAATAGTATTAAAAGGAAAACCTCAGTGGTTCATCTTTCATTCTTTGTTGGTTTTGCTGGAAATGACTTGCATTAATGCCCTGAGCAACATTTAGGGCTGTTGTTTGCAGGACAATAATCCTTTTGAAGATATTAATCTTGCAGTCCTTCTCTTTGTCTCTCCCACCTATAAAATAGGTAAGCATTATTATGCCCACTTGACAGAGGAGTGAACTGTCTTATGCAAGCTTACACAGTAAGTCAGTGGTTGAACTGGGAATGGGATACAGAAGCCATGATGATCTGTTGTCTGCAAGAGTACAATTAATAGACAACGCTCTTCCCCAGGATGCACTTGTGCAGTCCCCTTGTTCAGAGCTGTATGCAAATTAGTGTGTAGTGTTATACCTTGATTAACCTGACAAAAGAGATTGGGTCAGTGTTCAGCTTTTGTGAAGCTGCTCCTTTACATATGAATGATTAAGTATTGATTGTTTCTTGGACAAAAATATGTAATGAAAGCAACACTTGTAATGTTGGGGCTGCATACAGTATGTAAAACTTGAAGAAAAGCCGATATAGTCCATTAGTGATTTACTGGAATTGTTCTGACAGTTGTGGTTAGTGATAATGACTTACAGTAATGGCTGTCCCTGTTTTAGTTCATTTAGTATGTTTCCTGTGGGTAATATACAGCAATTATGGGAGGGTTGGTTTCTCCAGGAACCTGCACTACCAAGAGCAGAGAGCCTCCAGAAACTTCATTATGGGGATCTTGGTGCCATCCAACCAATCACTTTTGGGCTCTTACTAGTGATAGGAAACCAGCTGCTTCACTTAATTAAACTTCTGAGGTATAGATGATTTGGGATAGTCTCTGTTTTTATATTAGGCTTTTAACCGTCCTCAGATAAATTGTGTACTGGAAACTGACAGGAAATAGGTGGCTTTGCGGTAGCCTTATAGCAGGGGTAGTCAGTTATTTTCTGTCAATGTCCAAATTTCTTGGTCAAGGTCCAGACTCCAGAGAAAATAATAATAAAATACAATAATGATAAGTAAATACAAAGATTTCAGGGTCTGTTCAAAAGCATCTCGGGGTCCGGATTTGGCCAGTGGTCTACCTATTGACTACCCCTGCCTTATAGGATCCCCTTTTTAAAGGACAAAGAGTAGCCTTTGTTAAATCAGTAGGTTTCTCTTTGTGCTTTATGCCCAGAATACAGCACTAACAGGTGGGGTATTCTGTCTATAGGTATTGATACTGGGCTTGTTACTGTAGTATCTGAGCACTTTACAAGTTCTCATTTATAACTTCAAGGTAGTCCTTCCTGAGGAGCCCCTTGGAGAGAAGAAGGAAAGATTTGGATGGCAATTTTGGTGGGTATGAGAGAGAATTGAGACTGAATGGGAGAGATCATAAATAGTAAGCAAATACTACTCCTGAGCAGCTGAATAATGCTGATTTTCCCCACACACTAGTCTAATCAGAAAACATTTCATAGATGATGCCAACATCTGCTGTCTGTGAATGTACCACATAGTGTGGCTCCTGTTCAGTCTCCAGTATTTTAATAAATAATTCCGCCAAAGCATTTGTGGCAAGTTGTCTAGGAAATGTTGTTGGAATTTAAAATTTGAGGCTTTTTCCCCTTGCAGTTGTTATAAGCATTTCCAGGCATAGTACTCAGTGACTGCTTGCCCTGTGTTCTCACTTGCATATTTCTATGATGCATAAACTGCATATGGACTCTCTGGAAAGAAATTAAACTCCCAGTGACATTGTATGCCCACTAGCCAGCGTGAGGGATTATACTTCAATGCTTTTCACTCCAGATTTAACAGATTGCTTATGCTGATGGGAGTTGCATTAGAAGATAAGTTCTTTAGTGCCAGTATTGCTCTGTCGTCTCCCTACCAACTTAGTGTCTGCTCTCAATATTCATGAAACTCTCTGGCTACCAAATGTTAAATTCCACACTACAGTGATCTGCCGAACAAGCCCACTTGGATGTTTAGCATCAATAAATGAGGTGTTCAATCAAGATTTCTGCATATCTGTGTAATAGCTTAATTTTAATGTCCCATGTGCCTGCTGGATATTTGTACAGGTCGTTATGCTTGAGGATTGCAGACATGCAACACTTTTTCATTATGCCTCTGAGAAGTAAAGTCTGAAAACTCTTACTCTGAGTCTTTTTATCTTCAGGAATTTGTTTTAATTAACACGTGAAGCAAAACCTGCAAGCTTGCAGTTTGCTCAGAGATTTATGCTTCTATCCATCTGCTCTCAAAATCGTTTCCATATAAGGAGCCATTTGTCCCTGAAAACACTCATTTCATCTCAAGTCATTCCCTTTTTGACTGATTATCTCTTCTCAGATTTTGTCATGTCTATTGATGGAGACCTGAGATTTATACTTTGTAGTCAAATCTATCCCCCTACTCCTCCCTGTTTGTCATATGCTTTTCACATACCTCAAACTGCTGCTTCCACCAGTACTTTGCTAGAGGCTCAGCAAGGACTTTCCTGTTATTTGCACAAGGCTCTTTTTATGGTGTTTCCTTTTATGGACAGTAGCATTACAATGGTGGACATTTTAATTTCATTTTTAGTTTCCTTTTTGGTGGACAAAACATTTTGTTCACTACCACAGAATAAAATGTATTCTAGTTTTCATTCCCTACTTAATCTTAAAAGGTTGAATGATCTGAGGGTTTTTTTTCTTTTTGCCCAAAACAAGAGAGATGTTTGATCTTTGCTTTTGATCAACCAGAGCTTTTTACTTTAGAGCCTCCACTTGTTTTTTTCAAAACGATTGAGTGGCTGGCCGTGCAAGTCAAGTACACCTTCTCCTGGTCGGTATGTTTGTAATATTAAATGCATTTTGTAATATTACATTCCTTGAAGCTTCTAGTTGCCTAGCCTGGTGATCCAGGGCTGTGAATATAGAAATGTTCTAAAGCAAGCAGTTTGGTGGAATCCAGGTTGGCAATTAATCACACTTCCCCCAACTGAAAGATAGGGTGTGCACCCCACACCAGCCAATAAGGTTAACAAGGGCATGAGAGGCCGGTTAGGTCACCTGGCATCACCTGAAAGGGAGGGCCAGGATTAATTGAGAGTGAAATTGAGAGGGAAGTGCTAGGCCAGCACTATAAAGTCAAGAGGCTGCAAGCAGAAGGGGGCTGGAATCTGCAGTCACTTCCTGGAAGGAGGGAGGTCATCAGGAGCCAGGAGAAAGCCCCAAGGGGAGAGAGTGCAGTGGGATCCTGTCCTGAAATAAGGACTCTGACACAAAGCTAGGAGGGGTGAAGTAGCCACGGAAGTAGAGTAAGCTCCAGTGATAAACCCAGAAGCAGGAAAGAGAGGATCGGGAGGCTTGGTAGGAAGGAGCCCAGGGAAACAGCAACAGGGGATGGGGACTGAGGACCTAGATTGCGGGTAGAGGGTCTCTGGGCTGGAACCTGGTGTAGTGGGAGGCCTGGCCTGCCAGTCACTAAGATAGTGGCACGCAGGCCAAAGTGAGGCTGACCAGTCTGGAAATGCATTTGGACAGTGGTCCTGTTGAACTGTGTAACGTCAGAAGGGGTGGAACAAACAGTGACCTGGCTGGAGAGCCAAATGACTGGAAGAAAGACTATTGCAAAGCAACCAATGAGTAGCAAGGGGCACTGTTGCAGTGCGAGCTGCATTCCCAGACCTAGATGCAAGGAGGCACACCTGCAGTGTGTAGTGAACCCGTTACAGGGAGAAACAAAGTACAGCTATTAGCTTTACACATGAAATGAGCTCCAGCTACGAAAAGAGAGGAAAAAGAGCCAGCAAATGCTATTAGCCAGTCTACTGTGTGTTTTCTCATTTATATCAAAATGATTCTTACTGTTATGAAATAGGGTCCTGAAGTTTATACTTGAAGCATCTGATTGTATCTCAGAGGTTAAAGTACCCTCCTTAGCCTTCTTTCATAAAAGGACTTTGAGGTGTGTACAAATTAACTGTCTTGCTGACACTGACATAACTTCGTTCCCTGTCAAGTAAACCCACTGGGTGCAATCCTGGCCCCAGTGATGTCAGTGGCAAAATTCTCATTGGCTTGAATAGGACAAAGATTTCTCCCATTTTTTAGTCATGAAGTGACCGTCTGCATCGGTGATTGAATTCACTGCTATTTAGCTGGCAAACCTGACTTGGGAGGCAAGATATTTGGTGGTTAAAAATTTTGTATTGTGAGCAGGGTTCTCCCATCCCCCCCATCCCCCAAGCCCTCTCTTGTTTCACTTGATCTATAGCTGTCTTTATGTGGATGACAGATTGGAAGATCTTTCCTATTGTTACAGTACTTGCACAAAGGCCTGATTATTTCATATGCATTATTGCTACAGTTGGATTCATGCCATGTGCTATAGTATTTGATTGTTTCAGCATCTTTTCATCATTCCTTTCATAGGTATTTTTAAATGACGTGGTCAAAGCTCCATCTGTGTGGACAGGTGAAAATTCCTGGCATATTGAAACAGATGGCGAATCAGAGTAATATTGCCCTGAACAAGCATTGCTTGCTTAGATGTTCACAGAGTAGGGTCCACCAGATTTGCAGTTTTCGTTTGGAAAACAGAACAGCAAAGTCATGATATTTTATAAGGAGCACATTTGTCTATGCTTTGAGCTTGTCAGTTAAGCAGGGAAATTAACTACCTCGTACCTCAGTTAGCTACTAATTACTTAGTTAAAACAATGAATATGAATCTATTTTCTTTTTCTTGACTTTGCATACTTTTCATATTCTATACCACTTATTAAGGTATGTATAGTATGTCTGGTTTGTTTTTCTCCTGCCGCATAAGTTTAAATGTCCTTCCATCTTTAGATCAAATTTGAACAAAATTAAATTGTTAATAGTAAAGCACAGTGCACGCTTCCTAAAATATTGATCAGACATTTTCTGTTCCTTTAACATTTGTGCAAAAAAACCTCCTTAGCCCATGGGATTCTGATTTCCTCACAAACAAGTAATGTCTGAATAGAACTAGACAAGCTACCTGTAGAGATTTAACTTCCTTCGATATCTGTGAATGTTTAAAATATTTCAATTGAAATAACTCATGATTTTGAGTCAAAGCAGGCAAAGTGCAAAATTTTGTTCTGCCATGCTTTATTTGTGTACTTTGAATTACTGAAGTCACCTGAAATCAAACTCTGAAGGATTTTTGCATGAGTCAGCAGATACCTTAGATTCTCTCCATGCTACAAGTGCAAGTGTTTGGTCACCATACTAAATTCTCTGTTTTCACATTTTAATTTCTTAGCAGGATAAAGTGTAGGTACTTATATAAAAATAGTAAACTTGTCATTTAAAAACACTGTAAATCAAGCTTCCTTGTTTTAACATCCTTGCGGTAGAAATTAACACAAAATGTTCTACTGAGATGCAGCAAATGTTCAGGAAGAGTCAAGACAGTGCCGTGGGTTGAAGCATTAGCCATCCGCTCCTCTTGGGTGGAATCCCAGGAAGTGTATGCACACAGTAATACCAGCTTGTGAAAGTAACTTGTGTTAAATGTAGAAGTGTGGTCTAGTAGTTACAGCTTCAGGACTTTGGATTCTTTTCCTGACTGCCATGTATGTACTGTATGACTTTGGGTGAATCACATAACCTCCCCGTTTCTTGATATATCCAGGTGTAAAATGGATGGAATAAAGCTTACCTATCCCTTGGATGGGTGGGTGTGGAGTTAAATGCATTTTAAAAGCCTTGGATGAGAGAGACCATGTGAATACAGATCATGGTTTGTCATTAGGACAGACTTTCTATGATTCGACATATGCTCAAGTTTGACACTCGAAAAGTTTAATACTTCTTTTAAACTTTAAGATTTCTAATACATTGATCTTGTCTATAAACTAGTGCTATCTCTTTAAAGAGTCATGGGCAAAATGTCAGAAAAAATGTCTGTAAGTCACAAAGCAGCTGAGTAACAGTGACTGTAAACTGCATAACTACACATCCTAGTTCACTTTCTGCTGAGGTTTGTACACGTGCTGCAGGTTGGTGACTGGAGTATGCTTTAGAAAATACTGTCAATCTGTTCGATTGCCTCTCACTGTGAAGCTGGAGGAAGGAGTGACCTTGGAAAATTGAGAAGTAGTAGTTTGCAGTAGATTTGCATGAATTCCCAGCTTCAAGGAAATTTACGTGACAAGAATAGAGGGGTCTAGACCATCTAGTATAAGAACACTAAGGCTTGTCTGTTCTGTCCTACACTAGTCAGCCTTACTTGCCTGTGCTTCATTCATGCAGCTGATACCTTTGGAACAAATGAAAATGATTGCCATTTCTAAAAATCAAGAATTGCTGCATTTTTGTTACTTCGGTTCAGATGGCTGTAACATTTTTTGTGGTGGAGTTTTCTTCTAATCCACCTGAATGGTGTAGGTGATGAAAGATGTATGACTGTGTTAGCACAGATTATCCACCTCTGCCAGTCTTCACCACAGAGGTAGCTTTATTTTGGAGTTGAAGTGATTTTATGTGTGGATAGTTTATGGCGTGCTTTGGGCTATAAAGTGCAGTAGAAATAAGATAACCCATTGCCTATTGCTTGACTCATTGTGCTTGTGACCAAAGTGGCTTCAGAGCAGATGCACTCTGTTTATGACAGCATGAGATTCATCCAGCTGGAAGAAGACTTAATTAGAAAAGAGATTCTGTTTATACACATTTTGGTAATCAGATGTAATGGGAATAGAAATAAAGACACACATGACTTCATTTTGAATAGTTACATATTTTTATGGTAAACTTTTAGAAATACCTTTTTTCACGCCAAAGCAGTCTGTCAAAACTCCTGTGCATTGAACTGAACTGGGATATGATCTGTCAGCATTTTGAATCTGGCTGTAGGTTTAACCATATTTTATTATAACCAAATATTGCGATGAGTATATCAGCTCTATATGATGAAACTGGTTGTTAATCTACGAAGAAGCAGGTTTTTTAGATTGTTCTAATTTACTTACCACTGATTTGAGTGACTTTGTTTTAGGGGCTGAGAGAACCAATCTACTTTTACTACACCTTTTACAACCTTGAGTGCCTCAGTTGAGTCCTCTCTATTTTTTCACGCTGAATATTTTTGGCTGGCGGTAGTCACTCTCCATGTTTTCATAATATTAACCCAAGCCATGGACTATACTGAAAATAGCAACTTGTTTGTTTTCACTCTCCTTAACACAGACAAATCGGGACATCTTGTGTTAGCATCTGCTCCTGGGAGAGTGAATAAATATATAAATATATATACTGCACAAGTTGCTACTTTGGTGTGATCACACTAGTGTGATGGGGCGTATGTGTGGGGGTTTCTGGTAAAGTTTCAAATTGGGCAGATTGTTGCAAAGAGGAGGCAAAACTCAGCTCTGCTTTCAGATGGTTCATGGAAACTTATTTTCTTGAACTAATTGAAGGAAAAACTGAGTCCTGGAAGTGAGTGGGAGCAAAAAGAATGTAAGGTGAGGATAACCGTACCTCTTTTACTTCTTATAACCCTTTTACCGTGACAGCAATAAATTCGACTTTACTGTGGAGGACGGTATGTTGTTTTTAATAAAAACTTCAGATTGATTTCTATGCCAGGTTAAAGTAGCAAACACTTCCCTTTCTCGGCATCTCTTCTAGGGTTCATGTAGTTCTGTGGAATAAACATTGCGTAAGATGAAGGCAAGTAAATTGTTAAACAGTGGTGTATGGAGCACAGAGAAAGAAGAAATGCACTTAAGTCCTACAGCATATATCTGAATGTACTGTGTTGATTTGGGGAGAGGGGTGGGATTTTTGTTGTTGTTTGTGCTAATTCATGCTGGTCAGGGAGATTTTTTTTTCTTCTGTTTTTTACACTCCTAATCTGATTCTGACTGTTTGTTGATTTAATTGTGCATTTTTTAAAATGTATATACTAGACTATTTAGAAATATGGGAGCATCACCTAATGACAGATACTGAAATATTGTGATGATACATTGCACTGCTATGTTAAAGTTTTACCTGCTTTATTACGAGACACTTCTGTTTTCAGTGTTTTGTAACTTGCTATAAAATATGGCTTTGAAATGAAACTGGGTATTTACAATAATCTGAGTAATAGAAAAAACAAAACCGTTGGAATATTCTAGGCGTTTTGTTCATTCTTCTCCGTGAACATTGTCTCCACAAAGCGCTGCTGTGGGCTTCGTATTCCTAGGGATGTAGCAATGGAACTTCCTGAATAGCAGTGGTCAGCTCATTGGCACGTGCGTGGCTCCCAAGTTCTACGTGCCATAGTTTGAGGATATAAATATTCTAGCCCTTCTTGGTGCCGTATGCCAGTCTCAGAAATAGCGTGGCCCGTTTTTCCATCATGAAGTGCACACGCTGTTCAGCGAATAGTTCCAAACCAGTTTGTGTAGATTTAGTCAAAGGGAATTCAGTTTCAGCTTTTATGTTTTGACCATGTTGACAACTGTTGTTATATTAGGTCCATTTGGGCCTTGCCCAAGATTCGAGATAGCGGAGAGGATGAGGTTGTGCTCTCGCCAAACAAATATATTTAATATGTTTCTGCAAAGGCTTTCTACTGTATTTTCTGCTAAGACTTTCATTATACGGGCCAAGTCTTCATTTGAGTGCCCCCCCAAATAATTCACCACCAGGGCTAACTGGTAAAGGGCTGTATTCTGCAAAACATTGCTTGTAGTGATCTCAAATATTTAGTGCTTGTTACTTTTTTTTGACCATAGTTTTTTGTTTTTTTTTGTTTTGCTTCCAGCTCAGATCGGCTGATAGAAGAAACAATAAGGTAGGAATGGATTTACTAATTTTTGTATTACCTTTTATAGAATCAGTATTCGCTCTGGATGCTGTTCAAAGTAATCAGTCGTTTTATGTATACAACTTCCATACTGAACCTAAGTCATATAAGTGTATTGCAAATAAAATTAGGTCTGTTTGATTCCATCCACCCATTGTAGAGCAATGCAGTGCTGTCATTTGAAATGTTTTGCCCATTTTAATTTAGCAATTTAGACTCGTATGCAAGGATTTTGTATAGACAGTAATTATTAAAATTTAGGGTAGTAGTGTTCAGGCAGGCTAAAGAATTGAGAACTATTTGGAGAGTCTGAAGCACCTCCCGCCCATGAAGGAACAAGTGCTACATGGCTTCTGTAACCCGTAACCACATTCACTACCTTAGCATTGCAGTTCATATCAGAGAGGAGGTTTTTATAAGCAAACACCTGGGCGAATATTACTATTGTGTGGTTGGTCATTTTTTTATTTATTTTTATTTGTGTGGTTGAAATCCTACCATTTTGCATTGGACTGGAAATTTCAATGTCAGATTTCTGAAGCATCATATTCCAGCATTATAAATTACTTTTCTCTTACATGCCCTTTCCAATCTGCCATCTAGCACTGGGATTTTGCAAAATAATAATTAAGAGTTCTTGAAATATGTGCTAAGTTTGAGATTCTCTCTCATAAAAATTTGTTGAAGGGAAGAAATGCATGTAATGGGATAAGTGATCAGCACTGCTACTAAGAGGTGCAGCAAGATGTGAAGTGTGTCCATTAAGGGCTGGCTAGCAAGCTGAAATACAGTTAGCTCAGTACTATTAGTGTAATGGGGGAATGGGGTGAAACACAGTAATGTACTGTGAGGTTCATCAAGCTAACAGAAACCATTAGAGTGGTCAGCACTGTGATATGTAGAAAGATGGATATTTGTTTACATGAGCACCACTCACTTGATTCAACACCCTCAATGTCTGAAGACCCCTTCAAAAACTGGCTTTCCTGATTAAACCCCCATTTCATTGCCTTGCTCAAAATAACTTTTGCTAAGAAGCATTTATATGCTGACACTCTCCCCACCCTGTGAAAACTAAGCATCAACTCCACATTTCTTCTAGTCTCCTCACTGCTACCTGCTAGCTAGAGGGCTAAAAGGCCTGAGATTCTTGAAGTCTGATCTTCTGCAAAGTGACCTAATGTTTTATCAGTTGAGTCCCCCACCTACTCTCTGGATTGTGTTTCAGCACCTGTGGGGAGATTTACTTGTGATGCGATATTGCCTACAGTCTGTTGACTGAATGGTTGGGTTCTGAGCTCTTTGCTTAGTGGGAGTGTTTGTTGCACTAACAGATGAACTTTGCCTCTGGGAATGTGGGTTCCTGAGCTCCTCATTGCACAGTTCATTAGTTCTAAAGAGGGGGCTGGCTCCCCATCCCATCGGGTGCCAAGGAGCTTCTCTGTTATATCTTATGTAAATCTGGTTTGTTTGGTAGCCACAAGCAGCAGCTACCAGGATATGTAATTTAATTTGCATTGCTTCATTTCAGGTATTGTACCACAATTCAGGCTCTGCTTAAAGTCAGAATGGATTTTCTGTTTTGCCCTTTTCCTTCTCCAGTAATTACAAACATTCGGGTATGATGTTAATTGGTGGTAACACCCGCTGCATCTTCAGGGAATTTACTAGTTAGAAAATCATCCAGGTCTTTAATTAGAGCATTGTCCATTGCTGCCCAATTAAATCACATGGACTTGTGTAGAAGAGGCTGTTGGAATGCTGATTCCTTGGGTGACTGTGATGCAATTCGCTTATCTGGCTACTAATGCTTGTCTGTCTTCAAGAGTTGCATCTGTTGTAGTTCATTGTTTAGATGTAACTCAGAAGGCTGCAAAATCATTATTAATCGTTTTTGAAAAGGTTTGTTACTAAGCAGCCAGCATAGAAACATTGGAAAGTGCCTTTTGTGATTGTGGGGGGGGCCTTTGTTGATGACCTCAGGCCTATTACCAGTGGGCAGATGGCCACATTACCAAACCCACCAACACAGCTAGCACTAACTGTCCCCCTGGTTGGCAGTCTCAGCAGAGAAGTTAAGGAGTCAATAAGCCCAGAGAGTGAATTCCTCTGTATGGTCCCTCCACAGGAATGGGAGGGGGGGAAGGAGGGCGGGTGGTCATGGTCTCTGCTGTGCTGGTGCTTGTGCTGGACCTGTGACTAATGGAGGTATAGCTTTCCCAAGGCAGTCTGGGCATTTCAGAAACTCCCCATCCATTTTTACAAAAATTGTTAAAAGCTCTTACGTGACACAAGGTTTTCTATAGCAGCATATTTCTGCCCAGAGATGTGTGGGATGTGATGCCTGGCACGGCAGTTCTTTGGGGGGCAGGGTTCACTTGCCTTGGGCAGATTTAGACATAAATGTCTGTCTGTATTTAAACATGTATTTAGTGATCTTGGATTTTCTTCTCCACTTTCAAACTTTGTCATTTTCTCAAAATAGAAAACAATGGCTTACTAGTGACTATTTTTCATTTACCATAGATACTTTTTGAAACATTGTTTTGTAGAGTATTGTTTGAAGCATACATCAGACTGCAAGCTCTGTCCGACCAGTGATTAGTAGAAAGTTCCATAGATACCTTTAATTTAGTATTTCTCTTAGGCTTTTGCAAAAAGTCCCTCCGTTCTGGTGGTGATTGTCACTACAGTTTGTTTACTTCAGGGATAAATTGACTTCTGTCTAGAAATAGAGTGACTTATTCGATGGGACAGAGGGAAGGAAAATGTTCCCCTCCCCTCTAAACTGCCCATCCCTTGGCTCTAAACTTTCTGTGATATAACAGGGCAAAGGCTCATCCACTTTGCCTTGCAGTCTTTCCAAAGGAACATGGTATATTAGATTTTTCTGTAATCTGCGCTAATTGAGTGTGGCTCTGTCACATTCAAAGGTTTATGCTCTGGTACTGCTTCCATGCTAGGAGATATGGTTCTTTAGCTCAAGTGATAGAGAATCATGCTTTCTCATCCATTGGTGCCAGGTTCACTGGTGATAGATGACCCAAACAGGGGCATTGTTACATTGGCTATGGTGTCTGTAACCGCTAGACGACAATCTGCTCTCAGAGCCAAGAATCATGACGCCCAGCATTCCACAGCAGGAGAAGTCAAATATCGGGAGACAGACCAAAAAACATGACTTAATCTATTTATAAAAATATCATGATTTTTGGGGCCAATATCATATTTTTGGACGTTGTTTTTGACCTTTTGTAGTTGGCAATACTCCACTTACATTAAACTTTGACTTCATTGCAGAATATGATGGATGACAACGGAGGAAGATCTTATTTGAGTTTTAGCTTCAGTAATAAGAGGCACGACGGAAAATTGTTGGCAAAATCTTTTTGGGGGAAGTGGGGGGACAGATGTTCCTTTCTTTTTCATCCTTGTTTGCACCCGTTAGAAAGATGGCAAACAAAACATGTTGGAAAAAGTGACCCACCCAAAATTGTCACAGTAGTTTAATACTAGAGTTTAAAAGGCCTCGTCCTGCAAAACAACCTCTGCCTCGTGTATGTTATGATAAAGTTAAATGTAACAAGTGAGAGGATCTGAGTTCATAGCAGATAATGAAGTGTTCCAATAGAACATCAACTATTTGGTTTTAAAAGCATGTCTTGCTACTTTGGAGCTTTGTTTTAGTGTCACATCAATATAGATTTGTCTGCAGCCTCAACTGACAGAGCAAGAAGTAGGCGTTTTGGTATGTTTCACATAGCAATGAAACTCCTACATATATGGCTGGCAAAAAAACACAGCTTAACATTCAGTAAAAACAGTTGCTCCTCATAGGCCCTGCATTAAATTGTAGCTCTGTGTGTGAGTTTGACTCCATTTGGATGCATTAATTGCTGGAAACAAATGTTTATTTCTGTAGCACCTTTCATTCCAAAAGAACCCAAAGCGACATACAAATTCTATATGGGGATCATGAGCCCCACCTCTGAGAAGAAATGTCAATTACTCTGTGCAGAGCGTCGCTACACAACAGTTAAGGAAGTGAAGTGGGAAACGTTACGATCCAGGGCAGAAGATAGTTACCTGAACAGGAATCTGGAATACCCCTCTGTCATCACGCCTCAGTGGGTCACAGCTGAGGATGTCAGGTTCAAGACAAACTGCTGAGAAATAGGGCAGACTCTCCCCTAAACTGGTGGTTATTCTTCCATAAGATATACCAAACCAACAACAAAAGTGAACTTCTGTCTCCTCACACTGGCTAACAAGAAGTCAGAAATGCAGTCTCCTTAGGTATCCCAGCCCTAGTTTCACCACCCAGACACTAGACTTAATGATGAGTGGTTATTTAAAACCAATTTCATCAACCCAAAGGGTTCTTCTGATCCCAAAGGACGAGCCACATACCCAGGTCAATATATAACTCAGATCTTATCCAATAATCATGCTGTTGACAATCCTTTCGTATCTAATATCTAGCTGTTTATTTATAAGTAGGGTGACCAGACAGCAAATGTGAAAAATCGGGACAGGGGGTGGGAGGTAATAGGAGCCTATATAAGAAAAAGACCCAAAAATCGGGACTGTCCCTATAAAATTGGAACATCTGGTCACCCTATTTATAAGAGAAAAGAGGAGAGAGTTAAAATGGTCAAAGGAATCAAATACAAGAACTTTGCAATGAGCATATGTATTAGGTTTGTAGCAGCGATGGAATAAACTGCTAGCTTATAATGTCTTTGGTAACATCCAAAAGATTGGAAGGCCCCCAATCCATTGACTGTAATGCTCCTCTTAGTGTAAGTCCATAGATCAGAGCAAGAAAGGCAAAATGGAGATGCTTCCAGTGCCTATACTTTCTCCCATGTGGAGGGAAAACTCTCCAGTTTTAGTTTGTGAAAAGTCCAGTTACAAGATGGAGTCCAGAGTCACATGAACTAGTCACGTGACTTTGCATGCTTCAGTGACTCAGGAGCACCATTACCCAAATTTTGGCTGAAGCATCCTGAGGAAGGTCCATTGAGCAGGGATAAGCTTCTTCCATCGTCTGTTGTACGAGCTAAGTGTCTTTAATGGGCCATCAACTTGAATAGTCCATTCACAATGTGCTGGCCTGACTGGATGTAAACTTAACTACCTTGTGGGTGTTACCACAGGAGCAGACACTGTTTGAAATATTGGTACACAGTTAATATTCATAACTTAAGATACAAAGATGATACATGCATACAAATAGGACAGTCATATTCAGCAAATCATAACTTTTCCATTGATCCCTTACGTGACATACTTTGTACAAGTTTTGTTGCAATTGTATGATATACATGGTCATATTTTAATAACCGAATGTCACACCCTCCACTTATGAAAAGTTGTAAGGGTTCTTAATGACTTGGTGGAAAGGACCTTGGTTTAGGGTCTCGGCCAAAAACACAGTGCCCCTTAATGCCCTTAGGAAAACACTGTTTCGCTCTGGTTGTATAAGTTTTCAAACCTGGCAAGTGTCTGAAGGTATGTTCCCAGCCACTTCCTTCCCTCCTGAAGTGGGGACTTCACTGTTACTCCCAGGGAGGAGGGGGCAAAGGGTAGGGGCCTTGGGGTTTTGTCTGTGTGCATGCATGTACTGGCTCTTAGGCTGCTGATTACAGTGCCTCCCTTCAGTACTGGGACTGTCAAACTAAGAGTCCATCTGTTCTGAAACAGGCTTTGAGATTGATTCTGCCAAACCCTTTCCTGGTAACATAGCTTTGCTGGGCATGTAGCAAGAAGAAAATTTCTGAGTGCTTGTAAGAATCTAGGTTTGAAAACGGTTTTCCATCTCAGAACCCTTTACAATACCTAGGTATATATGTGTGTGTGAGTCCATTTTTGTTGAAGTAGAGTAACATTTATGGGCTTCTCAGAAGTGAATCTTAAATGTATTTAACATTAGCACTTGGCTTGGAGCCCTGCGCTTGACACATCAGATTATGATGCTGTCATGGATTATTCATATTTAGACACTAAAGCATGCAAAAGAAACCAAGGAGAGTTAAAGAAGCAGAAACTAACTTTCAAAACCATAAAATTCATCTGCCACGATGCAGTTAAATATATTCTATTTCAAGAGAGAAGGCTGAGTGGCAGGGCTTCCAGCAGAGACCAGGGATATTGGATCTTGGTTCTCCCAGAACTCAGATAACTAGCGTATTCTAAAAGAAACTTACTAGCTGTTTCCTCCTTATGTTCCTGTGACTGATGGAGGACAACCAAGTAACTCCTATGTGACTGAAAGTATATACTCCATACATTTTTAATGTTCCCGCAATAAAATTCAGTTTCTCTAAAAAGAAAAAAAAGTTCAGATCTGGAAGCTTGTTTTGTCTGTAGAAATTTCCATACCAGATCAGACCAAACATCCATGTTGTGTAGTATTCATTTTCTGACAGTGGCCAGTGCCAGATGCTTCAGAGGAAGGTGCGGGAAATGCCGTGGTGGACAAGTATGAAATAACCAGCCCATAAGGGATGTTTCTTCCTTACCTCGATCAGCTAGAGGCTGCCTTCTGTCCCAACGTACGAGGCCCTCTATCTCAATACCAAAAAAAAAAGTTAAAATGGGAGTTCAAGTCAAGAGTACAGGTCTGTCACAAGGATAAAAATTCATTTTGGGATAATTACAGTCTCCCTATAATGTTGATTACAAATCCAATAAATTCAGAGTTAAGGTTACGCTTAACATATTTGGATTTCTTGAAGCTATGGAAATGCACTCAATGTACTTAACTCTGTCTTGTAGTGATGCTGTGCAATGGTCCTACAGTTATGAATTTTAGTATTTGTGGTTCAGATTAGATACAATTAATTTTAAAGGCACAGTAGTGTTCATTTTGTTTCCTTTTCATGGTGTCACTACAAGGCAGAGGTAGGTACTCTCAGTATGACACAGATGCTTAATTTCTTAAAGGACACACTTTTAATTGATTTTTAACTAAAGAACATAACCTTTTATTTCTGCTATATCTTTTATGAGCCAGGATGACCAGAACAGAACTCACCACTCCAGGTGGGGGGACACCATCAATGTATATAAAGGCATAATGTGATTTCAGTCTAACATTTGCATCATATTCTTAATACATCCTAACATTTTGTTTGCATGTTTGAGTATAGTTTGTGCATGATTCATTACTTGTTGCTGTTTGAAGATAATCCAACACTGGCTGTTCTGAATGAAAGCCAAATCACCAGCTGGTGACATGTCATTAACAAAGCTTGCTGAAAACCCTACATTGCTGAGCTCTTTCCCCCCCCCCCCTTAAAATTGACCTCCCCTGCCAGGCAATGTGCTTTAAGAACCTGTGATCTCATTGTTGAGAAGCTAGGTCCCCAAAGGGTTACCTTGTTTCATTTTAATACTTCTTTGCACTTCCAGCTAGGAATATTTTGTTTTACAAAGGGTAAGAGCTTAGTTAAATTAACTCACATTTTACACATTCAAATTATGCATGAAGGATAAGCAAATTCTTTGTAGCTGAATTCTTATTTTCCCGCCCCCACCCTCTCCAGGTAGTTGGAATCCCATTTAACTATTCAGGAATATTTGGTTATGCACCTTTATACTGCAATTTTAAAATTGGGATCACCCAACATTTTCTTTCCTGAGAATATTTCAGTAGAAGTTGTCTAGGTGCCCTATATTTTGTGAAAGTTCTAAGTTCCTAATCTGTAAACTTTAACGTTTACTAGCTTTTGATTCCCTCACTTATAAAGTAGGCTGCTTCTCTCATCCGATGTTAAAACATTAAATCCGCCATTCCATAATAAAGTCTCATAATTATTTCCCCAGGGCACCTTGTAGATAGCTCAGCAGCACTCTATCTCCTGGCAGTCATCTCCCATCTCTTCTTCAATACCTTGAAGGCTGCTTTAATGAATCATTAGATGTGTTGTAAGAAAATACATAGCATAATGCAAAAAGGGGATTTGCTGCTGCATGAGGATTCTGTCTGAACAATTGACTATGAAACCAGTGCATAGGTCTGAAGCTGAAATTCTTAGACAAAGTTTCCTGTGTGCAGTAGTGAAATCCTACCTACAGTTACCAAGCTACCTACCTACCTACAGTTACCGAGTTATACACTGCCCAGTAATCCAAAATTCCCTGGACGCTTTCCACAGTAGCTAATTACTTTTCTGGGGTCTTCTGTTGATATTATAACCTCAAAACACTAGGGAGGAAAAACTTTTGTACTTAGTTACAAATGTATATAAATGATCTTACAAGTGACATGTGATTTGACATATAATACTGCCTGACATGCATCCGATTTTTATTTACAAACTACTTTTAGCATTGGATGATAACTTGCTGCTGCTTTTCTGTACTCAGCTGTTGATGCCCTGTTGAGAATTTCTGTTAATACCTTTTGTTGAACATCCTTTCACCACATTCTTATGTAGTACTGGGATAAAGACAGATGGCTGTAGCTTGTTTCTCTTTCCCTTCCATGTTAATTTTCGACGTGAAAGGGATCTCCACTATAAAGATGAATCATTCTCTTTCACTGGGCTAAGTTAGTTCAGGTACCCATGGAAACAAACAGATTTGCCATGTGGTGTGTTTTGTTATTCACAAAAAGAGACTCCTAGACCAGTTTTCTATATGTGACCTCCCTCTGCTCTTCCTGTAGACGTGAAGGACATTAGTTAACTGAGTCAGAGAAGCCCTTCAAAAACAAGCGTTGGTCAGATTGATGATGACAGCTCTTTGGACTGATAGCATTAATTTTCTCCCCTTTGCCTCAGAATACCTTGCATTTATATAGCTCCTATCATTTCAAAGCACTTTTCAAACTATAGGAATCACGTCAACCACCTCTGGGGGTGACATAGGGTAGGTGTTAATAGTGCACACCAACACTATAGAACATTTTAAGACAGGAAGCCAAAAGTGTCACAGCCAATTGGAACTGCTGATAGGCAGAATGTCATTACCCCAATTTCAATTTGAGCGGGATGCTGGGGTTAACACTTCACTTTTCTATAAAATGATTTTGGGATGTTTAATGGTGGTCAGAACCTTGGTTTTACATCTGCTTTGAAAGATGGTTCCTCCATCAAGGTATTGCCTTCTATCACCATGCTAAGACATTTCTTCCAAATCTCTACTGAACGAGTGTTCTGCCTACAACGCCACCAACACCACCTCTGTTCAATAGCAACGTGCTTTGTCTTCCATCCAAGTGCTGAAGCCATCCTGGCCTTGCTTAGCTTATAAGATCTGATGAACTCATAAGGGAGATGGCTGGAAATCCCTACTGCTTCTCCAAGTAGCCAGTAATTTTTGTTTTATGCTGATCTGACATGAATATATAAAAAAGAATGCTGAAGATGATTGACAAAAGCAAAATAGTCCACTGGAGACAGGAATTGCTTTACGGCTTTTGTTAGTTCTACCCTGATGACTTTCAATTCTCTTAAATAATTTTTTAAACTTCAACGTGGATATTGAATGTTAGTTTGCTTTTATGGAGTTGTCATTTGGAAATATGAGTTTAATACACATGCTTGTCACTAAACTGTTTATACATATCGATGATTGATCAGCTCCCAATTGACCAGTAAGCTTTCAACTTGATTCTAGTGCTAATGGAACTCTAAAGTGAAATAATGTATTGATCTACTCTGTCAATACATATTATTCAGAAGAATTAACTGTAAAGAGCTTTTGGGGAGAGAGGCAAACATTCTCCATAAAGACACAAGATGATACCATGACTCCACAATGATATTGGAAGCCATTGATGATGATCCTTTTACTTCATGTTCCTCCAAACACTGCTGTTGGGTTGATTCACTTTGTTTGCCTTCCCAATAATACTGTTATTTAATATTAATAGTAATGTTCTGGTCTACTCTTATAGCTCTGTAGATGAGCATGATACTTTACAAACTCTCAGGTAGGCTAGGCATTGCCCCTAAGGATTTCCAGTTGAGTATGAACAAAAACCAAAATAAAAGAGGAGGCATGAGAGTTGGAAAAGAGTCTCCTAAGAGATCAGTGATACAGTTCAGATTTTTTTTAAAGTAGGCGAGGGAGGATGCGTGGCACGTGATAGAGAGGGTGAAGTTACGATCATAAAGGGCTTCTTGGAGTGGAAAAGATAGAGTAGAAAGTGGAAGAAGCCAAAAGCAGGTTCGTACTACAAGGAGGTGTTTTAGGGACCAATTGACCCAGTGTTTGTTTGTTCCCCTAGTGAAATATAAGTGAGTTTTGGTATTGACTCTGCTACAGCTCTCCAAAGACAACTGTTGGACTCGGCCATTCTGTCCATCTTCCCTGCTGCTTTGCTACTGCTGATTGTAGTGTCACAGAGGAGCAGCAAAGCAATATTGTGCCTTAGGATGATCCAGAACTGTTTTGTCCCCAGGTGACTGTCTTGTTTCGAGGACCTTTATTGCTACCTTGCTAATTATTCTGGTTTCAGGTTCCCATAAAATGTATTGTCACATTTAAAGAGATCAAGAAAGGCCTGTTCTGCACTTGAAAAGTCTCCCAGTGTAACAATTTTGTTGGAAGAGTGATTATTTTTCACCAAAATAGTGTTATGGGTAGAACTCTTAGTATGGGTGCAGTTACATCGGTACAAAGGTGCTATATACAGAGAGAGCTTTTTCCCCTTCCTGTACAGCAATATGCTATACCAATATGAGCACTTTTATACTGGTTAGCTGCACCTACCCCAGGATGATTGAATGGCATTAACTATTCTGGTATACAGGTCTGTCGCATCTTAGGCGCATTTAACATGTGCGATTTCAGCTTTATGTGGTCGGCAAAAACAAGAAAAAACAAAACAAAAAAAGAGAAAAATAACAATTTAAATACTGTTTCTGTAGGGCGGGCGATTCTGCCCGCCATTACACTCAATGTAATTTTGACTATACGCGGTTTTCGCTTTAGGCGCTGACCGCGGAACGTAACCCAGCGTAAGGTGAGACAGACCTGTAGTTGTAGTAGTATGAGTTTTATGTGCAGATCAGCCCAACTTCCTGAAACGAAATAAATTCCTTTTCGTTATAAACCTGCTCTTGAGAACCAAACATTTCCAGTGTCAAAGGTTATGTCTGCACAGCATCTTGGAGTCCATGTGAGCAAGCCTCTCAGCCCAGGCCAACGGGTTCGCGCTAGCGCTCTAAAAACAGCTGTATGGACAGCATGTGGCGCTCAGGCCCCGAAGCCCACCCTCTCCTTAGGCTTCAGAGCCCGAGCCGAAACTTCTAAGTGGTGTGTACACAGCTATTTTTAGAGCACTAGCGTGAGCCCCACTAACCCCAGACTCTCAGTCCAGATGCGCAGGCTCACTCCTGGGGCTCCAAGTGCTGCATAGACATAACCAAAGACGTTTGTTAAAATAGGGTCAGTTATGACCAACGTTGTGGTTATCAACAAAATGCAACATTAGCAATATACCATGGGACCTGGGAAAGAGAGTTAGGCTTTTATCTCCAATGCATTCCTGACTCTTCATTCTTGCTGTCATTAGAAACAGTGTTCAGAGAATTAGCAGGGACTCCTGTTCTGTATAAAGACATGTCGGGGCTCAGCAAGTTAAAAACATTGTGAAACGGTTGGGGGTCTGCCTCTATCTTCAGCTCTTTTTCTAACAATGTGGGTTTCCCCCCTCTGAGAAGGGCAGCATTCAACTTGTCCTGTTGCCCCATTTTATGTTGTAATGCTTGTACAGTATTTAATCTTTTGCCCCTCCAAAACAAAACTTCTCAGACAATCTAAACCTCAAACTGTATCAGGACCCATTTGATTTTTAAACCTTTATGCTCCTCATGTGGGTTTAGTCAACAGAAATGTAAGGGTTGCATCCTCAGCTATTATCCAGTCATATTGGTATATATGGCGCATGCTCTGCGTGTTCTTGAAACATTCACCAGCCAAGGAGTCTGGTACTTCTCTAGTTATGTTGTCCTTTTCTCTTCCCTGTTCTTTATTAAACACGCTAGGTCGCCACGAGCCACAGCTCTCACATCTTTCTATTTCCCCCAGATGTAACTGAGCTTAAATGTTTGTCTTGAGAAAGCCATTCCAGTCAGGTCAACTAAATAAAACTTGAGCTGCAGTTGTAAGTAATAGACTGCCCATTCGTTCTCTGTTTGATCTCCTTGTCCTATAACAGAATAGAAACCAAATTTTCAAAAAACGTTTTTGAAATGCCTTGTCACCGTCTTTAATTGCCTGATTATTTACAGTGTTATTGATCATTGAGGGGGGAATGAGGTGTGCCTGACTTTTCCAGAATGAATGAGATTTGAAATAGAAACACGTACTTTTGTTATGAAAAGTTACTTTAGTATCATCTAGACCAGTGGTTCTCAAACTTTTGTACCAGTGACCCCTTTCACACAGCAAGCCTCTGAGTGCGCCCCCCCCTTATAAATTAAAAACACTTGTTTATATATTTAACACCATTATAAATGCTGGAGGCAAAGCGGGGTTTGAGGTGGAGGCTGACAGCTCGCGACTCCCCATGTAATAACCTCACGACCCCCTGAGGGGTCCCGACCCCCAGTTTGAGAACCTCTGATCTAGACCCTACTCTTGTATGTTTGTAAAATGTAATGCGTAGCTGCTGCATCTAGTGCTAAAACGGCATTGTATGATTAGAATTACGTGAGCTGGTTGGCTCATGGATAGAGGTCTCAGCAAGGACAAGTGTTTTAAGGGAATTTGGTGACATGATGGAAACAAATTGAGTGTTTTGGGGTAATCTAACTGTGGCATCTCTTTCTACTCCAGCTGACGAGGAAAACCCTCCATTCTAACTCACTAGTAAAAGATAAATTAGTACCGGAGTGGACAAGCTTAGCCCAACTGATAAGCCTTCATTGCCAACTTGCCAGGAGCCTGAGGACTGCATCTACCTTGCGTGAAATAGAATAGATGGCAGCACTCTCATAGAACATAGACGCTATAGAAACGACATGTGATCCTTCGAGAGTTCCATTGGCTGTATTTGACCTCAGGCTGCACTTTGATCATCTCTCAGTTAAAGTTCACTTTTTCACATTGCTCTAATCCTTTTAATTATGATTGATTGAGCTCTCATTTACTCAATTATTTTTATATCCATCACACCATAGTGTATCAGACAAGGCTTTCAGGTGCTGTCTTGAGCAAAACAAACATGTGGATCCCCACAGTTCAACCAAACTCCTGATTCTAGGATCTCTGCCATAAGAATGTTTCTAGACTTGTCTCTAATGTTGTCTCATCTTTTTGTTTTATTTTGTTTGTTCTAATAATCTGCACTGTTACCAAAGTTGCACGCTTTTGCCTACTCGTAGCTTATTCAAAGGAAAAGTGGCGACAGGCTAATCGTTGAAGATTAGTGGAGAAAATGTGATCTCTGGAGGATAGCTAAATCCCATTCATCTGAAGGAGCTTTGCACACCTTGCTTTTCCGTTGTTTCAGCTTCCAGGTTATTTTTAGTACCAGTGATTTGATCCATTCTTTTTTTCCTCCTCCAGCATTGCCATGGCAACAAAAGAAAATATGACTTCGCAGAGAGGGATATTGAAGTCAATACAAAGCAAAATGAACACCTTGGCCAGTATCCTTTCTGAAAGAGCTGTGCTGCGAGTGCCTTCAGGAAGAAGCTATCTCGACACAATTCATTCTGCAAATTGGGGTTCAACATATTTTAACAGGCAATGGCAATATAACAGTCATCATACGTCTGCTGAGCCAAAGATTGCATTATGCCTGTCCCACTCCATCAATAAGATGTCTTGCTCGGATTAACAGTGTGATAAACTTAGCTGTTGGGTTTTTTAAATGCAACTTTGAATACTACGTATAAGCCAACATTTAATTTTCATTTAGAGATTTAGAACAACAAAATCTAACATACTCCAACTACATACACTCTGCTAGAAGTATTATTGTATTTTATTGTTTTCCTGGCATTTCACTTTCAGGGACAAATGGCTGCAGTTTGATGTGGATGTGTCATGGCTGTAGTGCAGAGCTAAATGTTTCCATGACCTGAAGATCCCCTTGTGTCACTCAGACCTCTTGATTTTAAGTTTTTAGTTTGTTCGTTTCATCTCCCCCATTTCATGCTCCAGGCTAAAGAATGTGCTGGATTGTGAAGTCATGCATGTTTACCATTTTTCCTACTATTTCTTCTTTTCCATTGTAGCAGCACAACGAGGGGCATTAGACTCATTTGATTAGACAGAAGATATGTCCCGGAGATATGTAGCTTGATGAGACATAAATTTCATTAGACTGTTTTTAGTGACTGGCAAGAACAAAAGCAACTCAATAAACGTTAGCCTTAAAAGATTCTTGGGTGCAAAGACCAAGCTCTGAAACTTGCGAACTCGTTGCAGATCTCATTTTTATACATTAAATAAATCTCAGCATTTTACAGTGAGGGCAGTTCTTCCCTCTATGCCATGCAGTAAACAGTCTTCATCTGTGGGATATGAACTATTTCTGTAGCCAAACACCATCCGTTGTTCCCTTTACCATTACTAGTGTTCTGCTAAATAAATTTCACAACCTTTTGTATTCAGCTAGCCCAGATTCCATGCTGGATTACATATAGGCTTCTGCATAAACACCAACTTTACGCTTTTCTGTTATCCTCTTCCTCTCATTGTTTTTTATTAATGAAGTAAAATTGTAATCTTGCTAACTAGCCATAAGGCCTTTTTGTCACATCTGTTTTCTTTGGTTTGTGATTAGTTCTGAACTCTTTGCTTTGCTGCTAACGTCTGTGTATAGATCTGGGGTCTGCCCAGTTTTGATGCTGCTTGCTAATATGACCTTAACTCAGACCCCCAAAGATCGGTTTCCCGCAGTGAACAATCTGATTCAAAGGATCAACCTACGGAAGCGACGGGACTCTCTCATCCTGGGTGGCGTTATTGGCATCTGTACCATCTTATTGTTGCTATACGCTTTCCATTGACGGACATTCTCCATAGACTCTGATAACCTTATCTGCTCCCAACCCATCAAGGAGAAGTGGGTGGGGGAAGTCAGTAGACCTGATAAACAGCCTGAACATAATGGCTGGAATATCAGCATGATGTCTAAGGTTTATGGTGGCAGACTTTACAACACTGGTTTTGAGCTGAAGCTGCAGTATTTCTCCTCCCCTGCCAAAACTATTTCTTTTTCTTTGGTCAAATTTTGCTTAAATATTTTTTTAAATCCCCTGTCTCACTACAAGGTAAGTAATATACAACATTTATGAGAATCAGTAGAGAATCTTCCCTACTGGATGATGGTAATGAAATCTGTCATTGGCTGTTAAGTGAAACAATTGTTAAGCTTCTCTTAGGTGGAATTTTTTCAGGAAGCCAGTTTCCCCTGAAAGTCAAGTACAGGACTAGATACTTTTGCCCTATAATAAGGATATTGCAGCTTTAAGCCATCAGGTTGGTTTGTTACTGAATACAACCTCTAAGTTTTTTACTCATGATTGAGCTATTGCGAGTCATTTCTACTTAACTTGTGCTGTGAAAACTGTGCTCCTTCCCACAAATTCCTGAGACAGATAAGGATTGTTGAATTCACTTTTTGCACAGAAGATGTCTGAACTGCTATCTGAGGAGCACTTACAAGGTTTTTTGTGGCTTTAAGGGGACTCCAGGAAATATTTGCGGTCCTGCTTTGGAAAAGGGGAGCATAGTATCCTCTCAGTTTTACCGTAGTATTAAGTCATTTAAAGTGACCAAACACGCTTTCACCTGAAAGTAATCTTTTGGGTGTAAATATTTTGGTTTTGGCTGATATCAGAAAAGGCTTCATAAAGACATAATAGTTTCAAAAGTCTATTTTAATTTAGATGAAAGGTATTCTAATAGCATTAATATTTTTACACTGTAAGTAGGATGGAGTCTAACTTGTACATTGGAAAGGGAAAATACATCGGTTATGCCTGATGGCCAATGTATCTGTGTGCAAAATTGTTAAATACATAACTCCTCATAGTAAAGAGTTAAATGAATGAGTGGCTGAATATGCAATTACGTTTCTTCTCTAGTATCTGCAAAACACATGTACATAGATTTTTTTTTCAATTGTTCATTGTCCAAACACAGCAGAGATTTTAGATTGTTAGCAAAACCTGTTGGGTTCGTCTCTGCAGATGAGTATCTGTTAAGAAATCTAATGTCAGGAATGTCTTTGATATAGCAAATCTACAAATTACAGGTTCTCTCTCCTTTCCAGTTGTTCTATGCCATCTTTGCCTGTCTTATAACCATAACTAGCAAAACTCTGAGGCACTGGCCTTTTTTCGAAGAACTTGATTAACTATTTGCACAACTGACTTACAACACTCCCAAATTTAATGTGTCTTCCTATTAATCATAGTTGCCAGAGATGGTCCGGAGACCTTCCCTTGTCTCCAGGTCCTCCTCTGTGCTAGAAGAAGACAGGCCACCCACAACAGTTATAATTCATTTTATTACTGCTTTTATAGTGTATGTGCAGTACCCTGTTGGAGGGAGTAAAGAATTGTGCCTGTGTAGTGTGTGTGTGAAACCACACAGTTGTATAAACTGTATTGTTCATTTGGACTTGAAAAAGGCTTATGTGCAGAATAACATCTTTGTGCCAAACAGGCTGCAAAGACTCTTTTTGTCGGTTATTTTTGGGATTAGAAGGCACTTGCAATTAATGCTAGTAAAACTGAGGTTTGTCTTTTTAAATAAGGGATGGTCATTTGGTTGATTGGGGAATATCCCTGGTTTTGAAATGAAGTGCTCATTAGGTTTTTTCTTGATAAAGACTGAAGGATAAAGGAAATTTATTAATGAATCTCTGTATATCAAAACTCTTCTCCCCTGATACTTTATTTTCTTTGATTTTTTCAAAGGGCCCTGACTGGCAGTTGTGCTCCATTAGGGTTTATAGGATTTGGTTGCTATGTAGTTGGCAATTATAAAACCTGCAAATCGTAAATAAATTCATTTATTTAATCTGATGACCAGTCTTTTTAATGGGCTTAATTGATTTGGTGCATTATTTAATCTTACCGTGTATTTAAAAAAAGCTATGGAAAATGTGCAGATTGTAGCAAATATCAATCAATTTGTTATGACGGTGGAGGAGCTGATATGTTATAGGGCATAAAGGAGTAGAAATATGATGAATTCCCTTTGAAAATGAGAGGTTAATATTGGAGGTGGCATTTCAATGGTTAACAACTGCTCAGTGACTTTGATTTGGTGCTGGTGTTGAGAGGGTTTTGTATCAAATATGTTTAATTATCCTAGCAGAATTGCCCTTTCGTGAGCCACTGTCAGTCATGTACCTGACACAAGCAGGCATCCAGCATCTCTCTAAAATGGATAGAATGGCTGGCCTGGGGGAGAGACTTGCTAAATGCCATGAGTCTCTTTCTAGCATGGCTCTCTAATTAGGGCAATGGACTTTAAAATAAGGGAGAGTAAACAGAAAACGGTGGGCTGATTTAAGATTTAATCCTCAGTCTCTGACCCACTGCTCCTCTCTCTGCAGCTTGTTCACCTGCCTCCTATTGCAAAATGTATTTCCATATTTTTTCATTGTGTCCAGCACTTCTCTGCCTTTCTGGTTCTCAAGGCCATTTAGAGGCGCCTGTCTTGGAGGTGGGGCCCATCAGTGACACTGGAAGTGTTGCCCTCCTGTTTATCCACCAGCAGGAGCTGTAGGGAGTAGTTGTGGCCAAAGCACAAAAACAAGCTTAGATCACTTTCAAGATGCTTCTCAGTCTCCATCGCCTCTCAGAGGGGAAACACATTGACCTGCGGGGGCTCTGCTATCACTTCTTTCCATGTGCTGCTTGTCAGTGACTAGCCACCCGTTGTAAAGCTGTCTGGTAAGCCATCAGCTCTCTTCGGATTCCAGAAAGAGCTCTTCTGCCCTCTTTTACCCATCCCCAAATAAACACAGGAACATTTCTTCCTCTTCAGTCTCCTGGCCCACTTTCTGGCTAAAAGTTGCAGCATGATTTTTCAGACTCCAGTCACCCGAGCAGCAATCCTGGTAACCTCCAGTGCTGCCTGAAAATCCTGTCCGTAAGTAGGATGCACCGCAATGAATTCCCTGAAAATTGTATAGGCGTTTTTATGCCAAAATGAGTGTTGCCTGTTGATGCTGTGCTTGGCAGCCTCAGTACCAGACTGCTGTTCCTGCAATACCATTGATCACTGTTCTGTATCCTTCACTAGAGAGAGAGAGAGAGAGTGCAAAGCAAGGATGCACAAAGGGTTTTATTGTATTCCCTCAGCCTGTCTCTGGGACCAATAGAATGTTCACCAGATCCCTCTTCATTAATAAGACAGGACGGTGCTTTTGTTAATCTGAGAGTCTGCCTGCTGCTGAGAGGTTGTAATGGAAAACACAGCACTTTCATTCTTCAATTAATCCCTGGCAAATTTAGGAACTTCTGGGCATAGAGTTCTGAAATCAGTTAGGAATTCGCACCGCCCCATTAGATAACCAAGCAATGCTTTTCTTCAGCTCCTTGCAAAAGTTCCCTTTTGAAGGCCCCAACAAAATCAGAATGTGCAGAACATAAAGTTCTTCACTGGGTGTTGAAAAAGAAAAGGCAAAAGTAGATCTTTAGGCAGCGTGTAGGTGTGAGACATGCATTGATAGTTCAACTGCCAGGGCTTTATTCCTCAAGGAACCCTGCGAATTGCTGCACAGGGGGTAATGGCTTGCCTAGCACTTTTGGCTGTGTAGATAATTTAGCCAACACAGTTAAACTACTAAAGTAACTAAAAGTTGCTTCCCAAGCACCCTTGATGCATAACAGGATTTTTTTCCCTATTGTTTTCAACTAACATTCAGGGCAGGGAAGGAGGACACACAGCTTTGTTACAAAGGGTTTCAGAATGATTTCCTCCTTTAGAAAGTGACAAAGTTGGTGTGACGAAACTCTGCAGGGAAGGGAGCTTACATAACAATGTTCAGAATACATTGAAAGACAACTTCAGACAAAGCTGAGCCATGGAGACATCTTCTTCTTGTGCCCTGTCTCTCGCCTCATGACTGGACATTTGCCTTCAATGTGAAGCTTTCAGCTTTGAATGAGTAAGCTGCTGTTGGTCTGCCCACCATTCCGAGAGCGGGAAGCCATTCCAGTCACACTCTGTCGAGACTACGTTATTCTTTCTCATGGAAAATACCAACCCAACCCCATGTATGTTCTTTTCCAATTGCACTTTCTAATTTGTTTGCTTTTCAAATGGCTTCTTGAAACCTAACTATTTTATTGTACCTGTAATTATTTTTGTTCTCACCTAATGTGCATTTTCTGTCTGTATAGAAAAGCTTTGTTATGTAATTTAATAATAAATTAGAATTCTAAATGATGGTGCTTTTTTGTTTCCCTGTAAGAGTCCCAGGCTGCCTACACTTCACTTTTAAGAGGTGGACAAGACTTAAGTCATCCAGTCCCATCTCCCTACCAGTGCAGGATTGTTACCTAGAATAAACGTTCTAATGTTTTTCTCCATCTTGTCCTAAATGTCCCAAGCAATAGGACTTTTATCCCTTCCTATAGCCCGACTGGAAGTGTTTCCACATACACAGCAGAAATGGACGCCCTTCCTCCTATTTATACCCATTTGTTCCACTCTAAATAGTTCCTCTCCCTTCTTGATGGTTAAACCCTGCCTACGTTGTTAGACTTTTATCCCTACCCTTTTAGTTCTCTCTAGGCCAGCACTGTGCACGTAGCTCCTTCCTTCTCAGCCTCTCTAGCCCCATACTCGTTTGTTCTCTGAATCCCCTCTAATTTGTCAGTATTTTTCTGGTAACGAGGTCCACAGGATTTCCTCCACATCTGTGACTAAAATTGCACTGGCCTTGTTAGTTGCCATACTATGTTGAAGACTTGTGTAATTTGTTGTCATCTCACACCAGAAGTGAATGGTGTTGGTCACTGAAGTAGACAGTATAACAAAATGTGACAGGCATGCATGCGCTTTCTCCCACACACGCAAATTTGGTCCATTCTCCTTTTTGCTGTGAGGATTTACGTTGGAATCACTTCAGTATAGTGATGATGGCTGCTTTGACGGGGTTTCAGGCGGCGGGAGCAAGCATTTTCCTCATTTCAAGGTGAGCTGACCCAATACTAGAAAGCGTTTTCGCCAACACAGGCGTTGGTGCTCATTTAGGCATTAAACTGCAGATACATGTACCAAAAAATCTGGAAAATCCTATCTATCTAGGCACTGGTTCAAAATCCTTTCATTTTTTCTCCAAGAGGTAATCAATAGCAACTCAAGAAGTCTAGGAAAATCCTCTACTTTTTAGATGCTTGTGAAGTCATCAGCTCAGACAGGAATTCAGAAAAAGTATCATTTAATGGAAACTTAATGACCTCCTCCAGCCACAGTTTAACACATTCCCTCCTTCCCCATCCCCACTGATGTTTAGACACTATGGATTCATTTTTTTCATTTCACTCTGTTTCACACTGTTTTCTGCAGGAAATTCTTAGTTCTTGTGATGGTGTTTTTTCCCTAAGCTGATTTTCCTCTACCTAGAAGTGCAGGTGTGTCTGCGTCCCCTCTTCCCCCTCACCGCCACCTGGCAGAGGCCCCCTGGCATAAGCTTAGCTTTCACTTGATGCCAACTAGTCCTGCCATCCATCTGAGACTACCTGTCAGAGGGATAGAAATAGGCTGCTCCCTTGAGTCACTGCCTGTATCTATCCTTTTCATGTGAATGCACAATGGAACACCTAGCCAGCAGGCTGTTGCCTGCTACTTCTCATGTTTGTGCAGAGCACTGGAGGAAAACCTGTCCATAGCCAAAAGGGATTAGAGAGAGCTGGGCATGCTGTCACTTTCAGCACTTGCTGGAATTCAGGCTAGCGCAGCTTCCCCGGCTATGGAGATTCCGATCCACCTCTCATCTTGGGGCACAAACCTCTGCCACCTGTTCTTTGAAGTGCATCGTGGCAGTCGGTGTGATCACCTGTTTGAACACTGATGTAGCAGAACTTAAAAAATCGCTTATTTTCTCTTGTTAAGGACTCGATTGATTAAAAGTTAAGCAACGTTAACGTCTTCCTCCAGCCAGAGACTGCCAATGAAACGACTGTATTTTTACAGCCATTTAAATGAAGATGTTCTTGCAAATAATGGATCCTTGCTGGCAGGCAATAGGAATTGTTGTTGGGTTCTCTAGAGAGAGCCAGATAACACTATTACTTCTGTTTAGAAACAAATCCGGCATTGTCGCCAGTAATACCTTGAACTACTTTCTCAAACAGGATAAGTAAGCCATGGGATGTGACCAAAAACCTCTGTTCTCTCATCAGAGTGTAGAAAAGGTAGATTTTGCACAGCTAATCGTTGCCCTGAAGTGCAGCACTACACCTAAATTAAGATTATACTTAATTACCCCTCGTTTGTTTTGTCACTTGCTATTTCTTGCCTGTATGTACGAGACACCTCTTCTTTGACAGAGGTTGTTTAATATAGACTTCATGTGCCTATATTTGTGTGTGTGATATTAAAATGAGACACACACCCCCCAACTGCAAAACTAATTCTGCCAAGTTTCACGTCATTCTAAACTCTTGGTTATCTTCATAAATGTAGTAATGCACGCTCCAGTGGGAATATCTTAAAACTTCACACACACCCTCACCCAAATGGCCTATAAGCTTGCCCAGAAGGGTACAAGACGTCTGCTTTTCTTCTACTAATCCATGAAAGTGACTTTATCCATGTGTTTCAATTTACCCATCTGTAGAACAGACTTCATATCTGTGTCACTAAAGCAATGTGCAGCTTAATCATTTGAATGTGCCTTCAGGTTTTATTTAGTCTCTTTCAATCAGAATGAAATGCCATGGAATCTGATTCTGATTGAGGTGTTAATGTGCTGTGGACCTATGAAGGATTAGGTAGCATGCTCAATTTACCCTTCTTATAAGAGACAGCGACTCTGCTACTGGACAGAAGTGAAAGATAAAGGAAATGGCTCTTACCATAAGGCCCATAAGATAATTTCGGGGGCAAGTAGAGCCAATATTCTAGCGTCGAGCTGTTCTGTACTTTGCAATTTCCACCCCTCTGTTCCAGGGACCGAGATAAGGAACTACAGCACCTTGGACAGCTCCCCAGCTTCATTCAATCATTTCACCTTTTCTGAGAGCCTGTAACAGGATTTTCATAGAAATGAGGACTGGAAGGGACCTTAACAGGCCAATTAGTCCAGTCCCTGGCACTGAGGCAGGACTAAGTATTGTCTAGACCATCCCTGACAGGGGTTTGTCTAACTTGTTCTTAAGAACCTCCAATGACCGAGACTCCACAACCTCCCCAGGTAATTTGTTCCAGTGCTTAACTACCCTGACAGGAAGTTTTTCCTAATGTCCAACCTAAATCTCCCCTGCTGCAATTTAAGCCCATTGCTTCTTGTCCTGTCCTCCGTGGTTAAGCAGAACAATTTATCACCCTTCTCTTTATAACAATCTGTTTAATAATTTTAGTTTTATTCAGAGCTGTATATGGTGATAATCAAAGATGACAATGGTTAAAACAATGAATAGGATGGGATGTGGAAAGAAAACAAATGATGGTGCAGTTCCTCATTAGGGGGTGTTTAATGATTTGCATAACTATAAAGCTGCTTGCAGCATGACCAGAGAAGCAAAGCATGCAAACCTCAGTCTTCAATAGCACTGGGTTGTCCTCAGTAGCTGCATTAGAAGCAAATAGTTCTTAAAACAATTTGTAAATTGGCCTTGTTGTCATGAATGTATGAGACATAGCATGCGGCTGATTTGACCGTAGGGTAGGGGCAGATGTTGTGTCAGCCGCTTCAGGACACCTCTGCCAGTACAGCTTCATTGTGAGTGCTACTGCAGTCCTGCCCCTGCGGTATTCAAATCCAGAAAGTACTGTACCGGGACACTTGGCAAGTTACCTTTGTTCACCTGTACCTGGGCTAGCCTTGCAGTCGTTTGCTGCATCTTTTATTTCCATTCACGTGAGCAATTTGTTTCAAGCAAGAGAATGTGATTGACATGTTGCTGGATAGCAACAAGAGGCGTGGGAGTTTGTGTGTTTCAGTGAGGCTCATGAAATAAAGAGGCCCACTTCATAATACATTTCAGAATCACCAAGCCGTGTCCTTGTTAACAGTATCTGAAAGTAAGGATAGGTTTCCATAGCCTTCATGTGTTAAACATTCCTGCCCCTGCAGTCCCAGCCTCATTCTAAATCTCAGATTCATAGAAATGTAGGGCTGGAAGGGACCTCAAGGGGTCATCTAGTCCAGCCCCCTGTGCTTAACCAGGACCAAGTGAACTAGACCATCCTTGACCGGTGTTTGTCCTGCCTGTTCTTAAAAAACCCTCCAATGACAGGGAATTCCACAACCTCCCTTAGAAACTTCTTTCAGTGCTTAACTATCCTTCTAGTTAGAAAGTTTTTCCTAATATCTAACTTAAATGTCCCTTGCTGCAGATTAAGCCCATTACTTCTTGTCCTACCTTCAGTGGACCCAGAGAACAATTGATCGCCATTCTCTTTAGAGAAGCCCTTAATATATTTAAAGACTGTTATCAGGCCCACCCTCAATCTCTTTTCTCAAGACGAAGCATGCCCAGTTTTTTAACCGTTCTTCATAGGTCAGGGTTTCTAAACCTTTTATCATTTTTGTTGCTCTCCTCTGGACACTCTCCAGTTTATCCACATCCTTCCTGCAGTGTGGTGCCCAGATCTGGACACACTACTCCAGCTGAGGCCTCAGCAGTGCTGAATAGAGCGGGACAATTACCTCCCGTGTATTACATATGACACTCATGTTAATACATCACAGAATGCTATTAGCCTTTTTTGCAACTGCATCACATTGTTGCCTCATATTCCACTTGTGATCCACTATATCCCCCAGATCCTTTTCAGCAGTACTACCTTCTAGCCAGTTATTCCCCATTTTATAGTTGTGAAGTACTTTACACTTGTCTTTATTGAATTTCATCTTGTTGATTTCAGGCCAGTTCTCCAATTTGTCAAGGTCATTTTGAATTTCCAATTCTGTCCTCCAACGTGCTTGCAAGACCTCCCAGCTTGGTGTCATCTGAAAATGTAATAAGCACACTCTCCACTCCATTATCCAAGTAATTAATGAAAATGTTGAACAGTACCAGACCCAGAGCATACCCCTGTGAAACTCCACTAGAAATGTCCTTTCAATTTGACAGTAAACCATTGATAACTACTCCTTGAGTACAGTCTTTCAACCAGTTACACACCCACCTTACAGTAATTCCATCTAGACCACATTTCCCTAGGTTTGCTTAAGAGGCACTTCAATTAACACATGTTTTTAAAGAGTGGTAAAGGGTTTTGGTCACGTGCCTCCAGTTAAAGGGAACAAAGTCCATGTATTGCTTTAAAGATCTGGAGGTTTCATCTCCCCCTGAGACAGTGGAATGCACGTTTTTTGCACTTCCAGTGCTGGTAATAAGTGGTGCATAAAATTCCATCTTCGTTTGGAATAAAAAAGGTAAATTATTTATAGATCTGCATCCTTTTTTCCAGCTCTATAGAGTCAATAATTTATAGTAGCACAAGGGTACAATTTTTTTAACAACTATCAACCTTCAATAGGACTGTTGTTGTTATCAAAATCTGATGTCCCTCCTGACGCTATCAAACGCCACAGATGTTGATGCATTATGGATGAGCTGTGCAATCCCTGTTGCAATTCCATGAGAAGGTTTCTTGTTGAAAGAGAACTGAGCATTTTTCTCTACATTCATAAGAAGAGGCAGGAGTTAATAGGCTTTTTGTGTTTTATCTACTGTTTCCTTGAAACTGGGGAGATCTTTAGCGCGTGCTGCCGTATGGATTTAATTTTCTTATAGGTAGAGGTTTACATTTTCCAAAAATTGTCCAAGCATTACTATTTATCCAAAATGCGGTGCTTCAGACATAGATGCTATGCAGGCAATCTGTAGGGGCAGTCTAGTCTCTGGGATGAATGCCTTGAACAAGCTGTGAATTTATCCTTGTCTTAATCTTCCCCATTCCTTCGGATATGTTCATAACTGTTTTATAAGCATGGGTTCATGTAAATTAATTACCACTTCTGCCTCACCTCTGCTGAATTATTGAATCCCAGTGACACTAAAATCTTTCTCATAGTTGACTCCTATTTATGTTAATCATCATGGTAGAAAGGTATGTTGTGGGCTCTTCAGATCAAAATCCCACCTCTTCATTACTATGAATTGAGTATCCAATAATCAGATTTAAACCAACAAAATCCTCACCGGTCGCAGACAATGTATTGAATAAATCTACAGCTCTTCTGGTTTGTGCCATTTTTGCCTGTTAGTTTCAGCTTTTCCAATTCTTTTTTTAATGTAGAAACTCCTGTGGACTGTTTTGTCTTGATCTCCTGTCTTTTGCTGGTTACATGTGTGATTCTTGCCACATCTCATGCTTTACCCTCTTGCCACCTCTTTTAGGCTTTCTTGAACTTCTCCCCTGCCCTCCATATCTTTTCTTTCTTTGTTCCTGATGTAAAACTAAGGCTGTTGGGCTTCACTACCTGAATTCTTTTAGCACTGCTAGTAAAGCTGGGCACTCTCTCTGGATACATGGTCTCAGACTGTAATTAATATTCCCCCTACATCCTTGAGAGAGAACATTTGCTGTTCTCTCCTCACCAGTCATTTTCTCATCTTCTTTTGTCTTCAGTTTCCCTTGAGTATCCCTTATCAATCAATGGTGTGTTTTTGGTGTCATCTTCTATAATCGTTTTCCTCGAGGTCTTGCATCCTGTATGTTCTCTTTATCTTCCCTTTTCTCACGTGGTACATCCTATCACATGCTTTCCCCTTCTTCCCAAACATTCGGCCTGCATTTCAGCAATACACATTGTCACCTCTGGTCTCTTGGTCAGATCTAATTACGGCGTCATTTTGTCAAAAGTTGGCATTTATTTTATATTTATATAGCTGTAATGTCCAGAGGCCCCAGTCAGAATCAAGGGTACCACTGTGCTAGACAGTGCATGTGTGAGCACACACAGTCCCTACCCCAGAGACTTGCAATCTTCAGCTAAATTCTACATTTAACCTCTCATCTGTTTGGTTGGAATTCTCTTTCAGGACCAATTTAATATGTTTTTAAAGGGTGCAGCGTGCCCCTCTCCAAGGGTTTTCTTTGGAATGATGTCTGGTGCTCTTCTCATCCAAGACAGAATGTGTAACTTCTGCAACACTCCAAAGGGAGAAATCAGGACCAAAGGTTGAACCAAGCTGTCCCACACAGCTGAGCAGAGCAGTAGCCATTAGATCACCGGCCCAACACACCTGTTAACATTTCGTAAGGACTCGAACATTCTCTCCCTTCTCCTAAGTGTTTTCAGGTTTCCAGCCAACTTTTGCTTGATTGCTTCACTCATTCATGGAAACGAAACTATGAAACTAAAAGCATTAGAGCAGGAGGAATTGCAAAATATTAGTCCTTTCTGCTCCTGGTGAGTTCTTCTCTAATTACTGGCAGTGATCAAAAGCCATCTCTTACACAGTTAAACTCTCCCTGTTTCTGGTTGGCCTCCTAGAGGCTTCTGGAGGCACATTAAACTCTCCCTGTTTCTGGTTGGCCTCCTAGAGGCTTCTGGAGGCACATGAAACTGGCTTTTGATTCAGAATCATGCTGGTGGCTGAGGTGCTCAGAACTCTTTAAACTGATCAGCTATCACTGAACTACAGCTCTCTCCTATGAGTAGTCACTTTGAGTCATATTGGAGGTGGGAAAGGTCCTGCTATTCTTTTGGTCCATCATCCTGAGAATGCAGAGTTGTTCCCTACAGTATATTTCTTAGTGCTTTATCCAGTCTGGTAATGTTCCAGGCGCTAAAATTCCCCAGACACATGGTAACAAGTATGCACTCAGACTTTTCCACTGAAGCTGTCAATAAGTTCTCTAAGCATATTGCAAAAACCTAAACAATAGTCAAGATGTCAAAGACGTTCAAAAAACCTCCCTAGGAAGGATTTTCCAAAATCCAGCCACAGACTCCTGTCCATCTCCCATACTATCCCCCCTTGGAAAACAGGTGAATCTTGCAATCTGTCATGAAGATCAATAACGCTGGGTTCACCTGGACCAACGGCAGAAGTGAGTGCTAACAAGCCAAGAATGCCTTGCTGGCAACCCTCTCCCTTTGAGATCTGGGGCCTCTTAACCTGAATGCCCGAGATTATCACAACTACCACATGAGAGAGAAGCACCGCAAGCAGCCAGGACCCAAACCATTTAGGCACCTTAAACTTCACCTGGAAATCAGTTGATCGCCTTTGCAGAACACAGGTGCAGTGTATCCTTTCCAGGACCGCCATATAAAGGGACGATCTCCAGCCCCTAAAATATTGACTGTTCTTTTCTTAACTCCCTCCTGGCTCTCTTTGTATACGCATCTGCCAGGTGCTCAGCGCTGGAGCCAGAGTTCCAGGGTTTTTTCTCTCCAGAGCAGCGCAGAAAAGGAGTATTATTGCTTCCTTTCTCCATAATGGGAGGGGCCTGAGCATGCAGACACAAATCCCATTGGGTTATCCACTAGCTAGTGGCAGTGCCAGTCTTCCCACTGGTGGCACAAGCACTTGCAGAGAGCACAGTGAACGTATTTCCAGCACTGACGTGCTAGTGCCCTTCAGAGAGTGAGACCTGTGCATGTAACGTGTCACGGATGAAGAGTATCTGATGTGAAACTTGTGCTGCAGCAGCATCAGGTTTTCAGGGGAGTGGCTCCTTAGAGTGCTCTAGGGGGTTCAGGAACATTGCAGGTGTAAAAAGAAACCTTGGCTTGTCCGCTTCGAAGGTGCTGGCCACACGGTCTCTCTCTCAGGCCAGGTGTTAACAAATACTTTACAAGTGAACATTTTATTACATTCTGTGAACTTTATTTTAAGGGCTGTTAATGCTTGTGATGTGGAAGGAGCCAGTCAGAGGTCAAGACTTGTGGCCTGCATGGGTCCCTTGGTCATGGCGCAATGCATCAGGGCAGTGTGTGTATTTCCGGGGAACACTGTAAAAGATGGGGTGCTAACCACGCTGCCCTGCTGAATTGCAACTTGAACCTTGACAATTTGTCTCCCTAACATAACCCCGGTAAGTTATAATGGTGGCGGGGGAGAGCCGCCTTCACTTCTGACCCTAAACTGTTGGGCGGTTGTTCACTCCCACTCCAGAGGTAGCTGCATTTCAGGCCTTGTCTACAGCACGGTCAGGCAGATCTAAATTTATCTGTTTCTGATGATATTAAATTGGTCCCCTCCTTTGCCAAAGCATGGACATTAGGTTGAGCATCTTTAATTGTTTAGCTTAAGTCACATACAAGCCAGCTTAGATCAAACCGTTTTGAGACATGCTTGAGTGTCCACACCATTAATGAAACCAATGCAACTTGGTATTTGGAGCAGGCCTCTGGGTGGGTGATGTGATCCCTGAGTATAGTTTGCCTAGGGAAAAATAATTTGTAAGGAGCTCATTCAAGAGGAAAGGTGTTATTGAAGATCATTTTCATTCCCCTTTTTCTGCTCTAAAAGCAGCTTCCCTTCCTGCAGCCCTGTCCCAGGGGAGCAGTTGTGGAAGGGGTAAGGTATGGTACAAGGGAGTCGGAATGAGAGAGTCCCTCTTCCTGGGCGTGCTTTCCCGGCTTGTGGAATGAGATGAGTTTCCTCTGCCTTGCAGGGAGTTACGCTCGTGTGTGAGAGTACAAAGGAAATGCCATTCACTTCTAGAGCACACACGCTCTGGGCAGCACCATGGATTTGCTTGGCCACCTTAACGCCTCTTGGCTGAGAGTGTTTCCACCGCAGCAGAGTCACTGACGACTGCTTGTGAGCTCCCTGACCAGCCACTAAGCGCTTGGTGGTACTGCGCTCTCCTCGGTGAGGGGTGAGAGCTGCTCCTGTGTGCTACCTTTGTCCATCAGCTCTCTGAACTAATAGGCTTGTAGGCTGGAGTTGGAGCCAAGCAGGAATCTGGTGTAGGGGATCCTTTGACCCCTCGCTCCCTGGCCCAGCAGGGGAGCATGTCCCGTCAGGCTGCACTCAGCTACTCTCTAGACGCCTCATCTGGCTAACGTAGGAGTGGTTTTGAAGGGCTCCGGGGGGTTGCATTCCACCATCCTTGATTAGGAATGAGTCTCCTGGTTGGGTAAAACATGAGCACTGGCGAGGGGTGGGAGGTCCCAGACAGCTGGCCAGTTGCTTCATTAATGCCTGTACGTATCTGCAAAGCTCTCTCAGATGGATCCCAAAGGACTGATTCTTAAGATTTTTATAAACCATTTTCCAGCTTGCTGTACCCAAGAGTTAACCAAGCTACTGTCCTGCAGGCCCCTGCCCCCCCCCCCGGCCTTACTCCATCCTGGAAACTGATCCTTACCGCCGAGGGGAAAGGCGACGCTCTTTCCTCTGTCTAACCACTGGTATGGAGACCATTAAGGGCGATCACTGGCCTTACTGTGAGCACCTCTGGGTCAGAGTGCACTACCCTGAGCCCCACGAGCACTGCCTCCGGCCACTCAACACGACGTTTCCAAGGGAGAGATGACTAGCAATTGAAAACTGGCTGTGCAGCTCAGGCTGCTGCTCTGCACTAGGGCTTTCTGGATGAGCAAGGGGCTTCTGTGACGCCTCAGCGTTCACCTTCTCCTGGCTCAGCGGACGCGGTGCTGCCCTTCCCTCTTGCAAATCTAAAACGACTCTGTTAACCAGCCCGACAGCTTTGAGCTTCAGGTGCTTGGAATTCCTGATTTCCTGCTAGATGCCACGTGGCCTCACAGTAGGGTGACCAGACAGCAAATGTGAAAAATCGGGACAGGGGTGGGGGGTAATAGGAGTCTATATAAGATAAAGACCCAAAAATCGGGACTGTCCCTATAAAATCGGGACATCTGGTCACCCTATCTCACAGGGTGCTTGGCAGGGCGGTGAGAACTGTCGGCCAGATCGGTGTGTACAGGCAAATAAGCCCTTGCCCAGGCAGGGGCGGAAGGAATACCCACAGCACGCCGATCCCGGGAGGATGGGTGAGGGGACGCCAGCCAAACTCGTTCTCTGCCTTTCACTTCCTATCACCTTCACCAGCTCCGGTGCAGCAGTGCACCTCCTGCTCTGCCACTGCCTGGCAGGAGCTGCTGGTTCCCTGCTCCCTCAGACAGCTGCTATGGCTGTCACCTGTGTGGAGTCCCCTGTGGCTAGAGGCCTGGGCGGCTCCTTTAATCTCCGCAGGTTTGAGCAGTGTTTGTTTTTCCTGTAACCCTGTGTTCCTAGCCCAAACGCCCGTCCCTGCTCCCCATGTGCTGGCCCAGCCCTTTCTTTCCACCTGCTTTTGTGTCCACCCCACTGCAGCACGTCCAAGCACCCTGCCCTGCACTTGCTATCCGACCTCTGGTGCTATCCACTCCCACTCCGGCCTGCGCTGACTCGGCCACCTCTGCATGTCCACAGCAATTCCTCCCCCTTATAACCGTCCTCTCTCTGGCTCATGATGAAGAGACTGTTGATGCTACCTACAAAGACGCTGTTTTATTACTGCAGGTAGCGTCTGGATGCCCCAGAGAGGGACCAGGGACTCCTTGTACTAGCTGCCGTACAGCCGTAAGGGAAGGACAGGTGGCTACGCCACGTGGCCGGGAGCACCAGGTGAGTGAGCTGATTTCAGCTGGAACTGCACTAACGGCCCAGCCATTGTCTTACCTTCTCTGTCCTACGGCAAACTGCATCACCCAACCACCGGGCTCTGGGTGAGAGCCGGGGAGCCAGTCTCCTAGGTTTCCAAGACACGTTGCCAGGAGGCCAACGCGAGCCCCCACCATATCTATTGTATTGTGCGCACACACACACACACACACACACACACACACACGAATATAGAACTGAGCTAACTTGCGAAACGTTCATATTCTACAAACACGTCAGGGGAGACCAGGCAGTAACGTTTCACGGACTCTGCTTGGGAAAGGGACGTGTTCATCTTGACGGAAAGGGAGGCAGCGTAGTGTAGTGGTGAGAGCAAAGGACTGTGATGCAGGATGCCTGGGTTCTCCTGCTGGCTCTCACAGCCTCCCTTTATCCGTCTCCCAGATGAATGATTGTAACAATATCCACCCCTCCGGGAAGGTGGGTGGCCTTATGTACTAAACCACTCGGCGGCGCCTCAGAGATGCGCTGTGAATTCACAGCAGGGGTATTACTGGCATCAAAAATCACACGTCAGGAGGACGTGCAAGTCGCTTGGCCTGTCCTCTCTCCTCGTGGTAGGTAGCAGCTGCAGCAGAGCAGCGACAGACTCTGGCGCCCAGCAGGGTTTCCCCTCCTTGCATTCGCTTTTCGGGTCCCTTAACACGTGGTGACAGATCTCCACAGCCACCTCCAGGAGATCCAGAAGGTCCCTTGTCCTTCATTCCCCTGACACGTCCTCTGCACGGCATAATTGGCAAGGGTAAGAAACGGATGTTTTAGGTGGGTCAGACCCCTCAGTCTGGGTGCAGTTGAAATTGGTGTAAAATCGGATGAGTAATTACCTGCCAGGTGAACCTGAGCTGTTAATTGGGTGACTGGTACGTACTCGTTCTAGTAATGTCCCTCTGGAGATCGATCTAGTGAACACTGTGCTCCAGACACATGGTGTCCCTCAGACAACATAATGGTGCCATGTCACGCGACACGTTAACTGTGCGGAGTGAGAACCGAGTAGAACGCTCTCACTCTCCAGCCCCATGTCTGGGACTAGATCCAGGGAGCTTTTCACCTCTAGGGCACTGGTTTGAATCCAGCCCAGGGGAAAGCGCCTCTCTTGGGGCTGCTCATTGGATCGTCCTTGTTTTCCTAGTGGACCACGGCCCACGTCACAGAAGTCATTGTCACAACTGACCTCACCCACCTTGTGTGTCTCTTGCTGGGACCAACAGGGCTACAATACTGCAACCATCACAGCCGAGAGTCTTAGCCCCGAGGCCCAGGAGTAGAGGACTGGCTGAGGACGGACATTTCCCTCTCACCTGCAAAGGCAGCTCTGCCCGGGTCGAGCATCTGTCCCCCGCACTGAATTGAAACGTTTGGGGGTGGGGAGTGACTCGTCCCTTCAGGAACATGCCCTGCTAACATCAAGGAGTGCGGGAGTGATGCTACCCCGGGGAGCCATTCGAAAACAGACACCAGACGCTGCCTCACCTGCTGCTCCTCACTGGAGCGAGAGGACCCCGGCCAGTCTCACTGGGAGCCCTGGCAGTGGTTTCCATGAACTACAGCAAGTGTAAGGCCTCTCTAGGGAGGGGACGTCCCCTCTGGGTTACTAGCTGCAGTTCTCCTGGGGGGCTGAGTGATGTATTGTGCAAAGTGCCCGTGGGAGCCTGTGCACATACTTCTCTGGAGAGAGAGAACGGGTGTATGTTAAACCCCAAAGCTGTTCAGCACCGAGCCTCCCCCGCTCGGTCTCCTGTTAACCCTTTCATGCTGTCTCCCAAGCTGGTGCTTCCCAGGCAAATTCTTTGTTGCTGTGATTTGCAGCAGAGCTGGTGTGGAAGGCGGCAGCAGCCAGCCAGGGGCATTCCAATCAAAGAGTGTCTGGGGAAAGGGAGGAGCAGAGAGTGGGTTTCTAGGTCTCAGCCCGTATGCCTACCCCTCTGGTCCGCGGCTGTAGCTGGGTGCCGGTGCACCTGGAAGGGGTGTGAGGGGTGTAGCTTTGCCATGGGAGGCTGGCAGGTGTCGGCCCCCCTTAGCCATCCTTTCCAGGTGCTGACACAGGCGGTTAGGCATGAAAGAAGTTCACTTCCTCTTGCAAGATGGGAGCCAAGACCGCTCTTGTCAAGGCAAGGTCGCTATGACACTATCCGGGTGACCCCCATTTTGGGGGTGCACGCTCTAAGAGCCAGGCACTGCGCTGCATCCAAGGCACCGGAGAGACCCCCTGTCCTGCACATTGATGGGTGCTGCCATTTGTGCGCTATCTTGTTCAGACAGCCAGTGCACTCCTCTATTATCTGAAGAGCAGTTAGTGTGTGTGGCACTGCAAACAACCTGAGCCCAGCTCCCAAGAGCTGCTCGTCTCAATCAGGCACAGAGAACCTGGGTTGCACTTAGGTGGAGCAGAGTTTGAAACGTCCGCACGTGGGGCAGGTGTATTTAATTTACAACTGTACTTGGGAGTTCCTGAGAGGCCTGCGTGAAGGATCGGGAGTAGGATGGAGCAGGTGGCTGAGTGCATGAGATGAGGAGCACTGCAAAACTGAGAGCAGCTCCTGGGTAAAATCAAGGTTTTGGTTCGACATGGCACTTAGGACAGCAACGGGCTGGTCTCAGGTTGGATTCTGGTTGCTGAGGTGGCTGTAGTTATCCAGGGTGTGCAGCTGGGCCCTCGAGTGCTGCATATTACTATCCGCTTTGTCTCTTGGTAACTGAAAAGCCACTATGGGCATTGCTCTCAAACTGTCGCTTTTGGCATTAGCCAGACAGCCGTGGCCTAGGAAGGAATGTTAGTAGCAGTTAGCAGGAAACCTTAACACCCTCCCCTGCCTGCAAAATGTTTGGATTATTAGCCAAACCTCTTGAGATCTTCTTTTATCTCCTATACGTGTGTGTACAGACACACACACTTCTCCCATCAACTCCCACGTGCAATTAACAGGCCAGTTCAAGATATTGTTTACAAGTATTGCAACTCTTTGGGCAGCTGTGGTAAAGGTGCATCCCAAATCACCCTCAAATGGTTTGATACCTTCTCGTTTCCAAGTGCTGATAGTGTTTCATAAAGGAGCGAGGGGCTGGACTGAGTAACCAGGTGATTTTGTGCCTGGACCATTTGACAAAGTTGAGCTATTTCCTACGATGACTATGGAAATAGGCCAGTGAGGGACATGATTAATTCACCACTGGTTCATTCTGTTCACTATACGGCACAAGCCTCAGTGTGACCTGGCCAACCCCCTCTGCTCCTAATCCTGTGGGGCCAGGTGATGGCTCATCTCCCCAACTGGTAACATTTATAGCACTGCCATCTGCTCATCTTCATTCCCTCAGAACTATGGGCACCTTCCCTCTCCTCTTTCTAGCCTCTTCCCATTTTCCTTTGCCTCATATCAAAACTTTACATCTTTAATACGGATCGGATAGTTTCTCGTTGGGAAATGGGGCCAGGAAAAGGAATCCTCCATTGCTTAAATCTTGTGTGGAAAGCTGCAGCTGTTGCTGGTTGTACATGGTACTTTTTGCAGTTTAAAACCTGTTCGAGTTAAAATACTGCAGTACATGAGGGTATCTTAAACTTATTACCCAGCCTTGCACCTTTATTTTTATTATGGTTTTCTAGTTACTTCAGTGAATGGTTCTAGGCCTGCAATGAATACCAATGGAGTGGGTGAATTCCCCTGCCTTGTCCCTCTGCCCTGATGAAATAATAATCCATTCGCATTGATGCTACTTGGCGTGGACTAGTATATAATGGTAGGAGTTTGTGAAATGGGGCCGAAGACCAAAGCACTGCAGAGTGTAAAGCATCTCCCTCCGTTCTCCGGTGGTGGTGAGAGAGCCGGTGCATGTATTGTACTGCCACAGGCACTTCCTCCTAAAGACCCTCCAGCTAGATCTTATTGAATTAAACACCTCAACACGTTTCCAAAGTATTAAGTATTTATATCACCGAGAATAGCATCTGTCTTTGCACTAGCTATGCTAAAAATGACACAGGTCATAAATCTTCACATTTCAGAGCATAGCTAAGCACAGCTGAGATCAGGGAGAAATCCTCCCTTTTGAGTACTCGGCAGTTTGAAAAGTGTATTATGGGGATTTTTGCCTTCCTCTGAAGCATACAGCAGGGACAGGCATCAAAGACAAGGTCCCGAGCTGGGTGAACTGTCAGTCTGATCTTTACAAGCTAGCTCTTTCAGTCACGTAAACTCGAACCACTCATCCCTTCACTGAAGGTTATGTGGCAAGTGTTCTGTTCAGTAGCAAACTCGCGTGAGACTCGATGGAAGTGCTTAGGCTGCACCGAGAGAGCTCAGCCGTGCTTCCCGCACAGCGGCCAGGCTGTGAGGATTTCTGAGCCATTGCACAGCTCTCTCTTGTACTCCTGGGGGACAGTGGCAGCTTCAAACTAGAAACCTTCAGGCGAACGTAGCAACTGCACTTGGTGACTGGTGATGCAGAGAGGAGAAAATACACATTGTCAGGTCGTCTTCAAAGGGGCAAGCCGGCTTGGGCACTGGGAATGGGATAGGAGGTCACCCCTTCAGATTCTGTTCACCTCCGTTCTGTTCTTACCAGTGGACCTATGCGAAATGAACTGGTGAGCTTGGTCCAAATGCTAACAGATATGGATCCTCCACACAAATCCCAGTCTGGCCCCCTTGCTAGCAACCTCTGCATTTAATGCAAGCATTTGAACTGGTCCTTCGCCTGGAAACTGCCCCCCTGCCCTCCCCCCGCTCCTGCCATGTGGTCCCTGCCGTGCAGTGTGCAGCTCATTGCTGGAGCAGCGTGGGGGAAGCTCCTGTGAACAGAGAGGGTTTGGCGCTGCAGGGTTGTCAGCCTGGCACTTGTCACCAGCGCAGAGCGAGAGGTGGCCCAGCGTTCTGCTGGCTAAGCAACATCCCTCTGCGTGTGTGTGGAATGGGGGGTAACAGGCTTAGGAACAGCATGGCCTGGCTTCAGGACAGCTCCTCAACAGCATCCTTTCACTGTAATTCGTCCTCCCGCTGCAATCCCACAATTCTCCTGTGCCCACACTTCAGTGACAGCTTCCACGGCTCAGAACGCTGTTCCGTCACCTGGCCCGTGACTCGCTGGCAGGCCTGAGAGTGCCAGAGGCGGCACTTAGAATGGGGGTGTATCAGGGCACATCCCCTGCCTGTTGTGCTGCATGCCCAGCCCCTTGTACAGGACAGAACTGTTTGAAGCCGCCATTAAAACAAACCAAAGAAGTGAACAGAAGCGACTAACAGACATTGCATACCAGAGCCATGATGCACCTGCTCCAGGGAGCTGTGCTGGCCATTGTGGGGTAGGTGCCATGCTCCACAGGCCCTGCAGACGCTCGGCATCTGGGTCACTCCCATCGGTGCAATTCTGTACTATAGAAAAGGCTCCAGTGTCTTGTGTTCAACCTCCACATTCACTCTGGGTTCCCAGAGCCTGGCACGTGGCAGAGTTGACGTAAGTTTCTCTCTCCTTGTCCCCCCGCCCCCGTGAACTGGAATTGAGGCAAATTCATTAAGCAAAGACGAATGTTAAGAAGTGAACGAAATGTTTGGTTGAAACCATCTCCACCATGGAAATTAGACGTAACCCCCTTGCCATTTCCTCGTGGATCTATTATTCAGGGCACATCAGGTTGGCATATTAATAATACAGGAGGCTAAAGCACTTGCACTCCCATCCCTTTAGTGCAGCATCTGGGCAGGGGCTGGCGGCTTCAGTCTTTGCCAACCTAATGTTCTACCTCTGCCCAGCTGTCTCAGTGACGTTTCGCTGATGCTGCCAGTTAACACTCTGGGCAGGGGGATTCTCACGCTACATGCTCCTTGAGTCTTCTCCATTGTGACATCCTTCTCCCCTGATTGTAGAAGCATTCATTACTTCTCTCCTGCTCCTCCTCGAATGCTGAGTTTGGTGGGAGTGAAGTCCATGCGAGTGACATAGGGAGAGGATCGAAGGTAGGTTAAAGATTGGCCTGAGACACCCAGGGCTTTACGATGCTTTGCTGCTGGTGGCAGCACCCAAAGGCCCTTTGTGTAAATGTCCTGTGGTCTCTGTGGGGGAGAAGCCTCTGGCGAGATGTCAACATCGGAACTAGCCCTGCACCAAGGCAGATAGGGATGATCCCTTGGGATTCGGAACTCAGAAGAGCCCACATCTTAAGAGCCTCGGGAGAGTAACACTCCTCACCAAAGAACTGCAGGTGGAAACAATAGGGGAATGGCGCAATAAAGGAGCAATACTCTTTCATTATGCAGCACATGTTCCAAATCAGCCCTGGTGACAGGGAAGAGGAATAGTCCCCGGGATAGGGAACAGCACTAGGAGACCAGAGTGGTAGAGTCTCCTCTTGGCTCTGCTGCTGCAGTCCAGAGTAAGGTGACTGATTTTTTTCAGGATGTTCTTCTAGGTCCTTGTACCCCTGAGGATCCCCCATTTTCTCTGACTGCACGAGGAACATTCGAAAGGATGCCCTGGGGAGCCTCATCAGCTGAGCACTCACTGAGTGATATGCTGCCTTCGCTCCTTGCCTACCCAGGGACTGGGACTGCCTGTGCTGTACCCACCGACCCGGCGGGCAAGGTAACAGGCTAAGAATCAACCCGCCTCTCCCACATGGCAACCAACATTCTGCATTTTAACAAGGTTTGTTCAGTGGTTTGGATAGGGTGTAAAGAAATATTTTGCTTGGGGCAACACGCCTTCCTGAGAAGTCCAGTTTGTGGATATGGGAAGTCCTACAGTTCTTGAGTTTGGGGCGGTAGCATGCTCCTTCCTAGGCACACCTGGAGCCTCTGCATTTTTGGGGTAGTCTTTGTGAAAGCACAAGCAGGAACGTGCCATCCTATAGAGGTGAGATCATGTGAACAGTAGGACCAGCCAGTTCTAATCATACCAACTTACTTGGTGAATTTGAAGAGATGTTCTCTGCGCTCGGTGTGTAACACATACATTTTCTAGACGTTTTTAATTAAACAGGCCGCTGCTCACTGCAATTGCCTGAAATCTTCATCCATTAGATCAATGTATTAATATAAAAACCCAGAGCCATTGAAGGCACTTTGGATGAAAAATGTTTTTTGACCAAAAGAAAAGCTTTCACAGAAAACTTACGTTTTGGTCAAAGTTTTCCATTTTTTGAATGAAAAAATGGAAACCAAAATTTTCTTTGGAGGTGTGGGGGGAAAAGTTTGGTTTTTAGTAAAGGAAATAAAATTTTGGTTTTTGAACATTTTTACCAAAAATGGTTCTCAAAAACTGAACCTTTTTTGGTTTTGGTTTTCCATTTAAAAAATTTATTTTTTGCATGATACTTAAAAAACAAATGTATGTTTTTCTAAAATTTCCCCCAAGAAATAATTGACATTTTAATCAGGTCCAATAGAAAGGTTTGCTAAATGAGATTTCTTATAACAGTCTCTCAAGGGAATAGGCAGAAGTCTATACCATTTGTATCTTGGCTTGACAAGGGAAATATACTGTAGGGAGCAGTCCTGCACTAGCTGGGGATGGATTAGATTAAGGTTAATGTATCTCTTCCATCTTTAATGTATATAATCTTCCATTTTAAACTCGATAGAAGGCATTAGCACAGACTTGGTGCCATATGTCATTTTAACTTGGGCTTCTGGATATTTCCTCTGAGGTTACTTGTCAACATAGCTACTCCTCCTCCTCTGTTGTTTCTTCTATAGAAGGAGGAGATTCCCAGCACATGGATAGCAGAGTTGCACTTTCCATGAGAGTTCACGATGATTTAATCTAATTGCTTCTGCTGCTTTGAGCATCCTATTTTGTTTTCCAAGAGAGAAGAAATTACAGTTCACCTCCCTAACTAGGAAAGAACTCTTTCATGTAACATTGCTATTAAAGTAAGTGGCTTGTTTTAGCGTGCACAACCCAAGGCATCGAGGGATTTGGACGGGGGCATCAGAGCAAAGAGGAGTCCTGGACACTCACTCTCCATCTCTCTCTCTCTCTCATATAATATCCAATCAGCATAGACTGAACAGCATCCCAAACGAAACCAGCGCGGCCAGTACTTGGAAGGATAAGTTGCTGCTGCTTGGCTTACAATACTGCCTGCTGCAGATTCCTTTGTTTGGTGAGCTGCCCGAAGTGGCGGAGCTCTGGCCCAGCTAGCCGGAGATTGCGGCTCCAGCAGTGAGCTGGTGCCAGTACTTCAGGGAAGGCGAAGCACCTGGCTCTTTGGGTGTGGGAGTTGTCACGGCTGCTCTCTTCACGGGGCGTTCCGCCTGCCAATCTGTGCTCCAGGCCATGTCGTTATGTACGCCCGTTGCTGACTCCCCATCAGCTGGAAGAGTTTTCCCGATGTCAGTGCTGATGTTGCACAGAATTAAGTTGAAGTGGTTGTTTTCCGTCCCTTCAGTGCTATTACTCCGATGTGGCTCTGAAGTGGATACGTTGCATCAAGGCAGCTGGAGGCAAGACACACTCACCTTGATGTTGGGAAGGGGGAGTCACCTCCAGGAGGAGGGAATGCATAGTGGGGGGTGTGCTCTGACCATGCAGCCCCTTTTGTAGTGCTTTCTGTTGGCAGTGGCACCTCCTCCCCAAGCACTGGCATTTAATTACCCTGTTGGGGGAGGAGTGGGACCTTCTCCAGGAAGCTGGGAGAGGTGAGAGGCTGGCCAGATGCTCTCTTCAGTCAAATCCTTCCTGAGAGAAAGTGCTAGGCAGCCACAGGGTGAGGACTCTGCTGGGCAGAAACCTTAGTTCATCTCTGTCTTGGCAAGATCCTCTCCCCAGCTGGGCTCAGTGGGGCTCGGAAATGCATTTCCATTTGCTCAAGGCACCATAGACTCAGCCAGAGGCAGGCATTCGTATTTAGCTGATGTGAAGGAATGTGGGTGCGAGAGAGAGACAGACTGCAGAGGCAGATTGTTGATAACGTTGTTCTAATATAGGCCAGTAACCTTAAACAGCTGTGGCATCAGACAGGAGTAAAGTCCACTGAGGCCTCGGTGCACAGACTGAGCCGAACCATTCAGCAGCAGGCTAATCTGACTGCTTGAGAAGTCCCTGCTGGGAACCAACATTTTCGAGAGTGACTAGGTGGTAATGGCTGCCCAGCTTGAGAAACCTTAAAGGGACCTGATTTTCAGTGGGTGAGTGCTCAGTGCTCACGGAAAATCGAGCCCCTTTACAGCTTCTTAAGTTGGGCACCCAAAATCACTAGTCACCCGTGAAAGTCAGCCCCAGAAGCTGTAGGTGTTTGTGCGTGTGCCGGAGCAGCAAGAGCAGAGCTTAGAATTAGTTCAGGCTTTAACCATTTTGTCTTCTCCTTAGTTCATGCGTTGCAATATTGAGCTTCAGTGCAACAAACCCCACTATGGTTCAGAGCCCCATTCCCGCTGACTGCCAACATTCTGCTACAGGAAAAGCAGCATCGCCAGACTGGCTCCACCAGGGCAGGCCCCGTCACCAAGTCCATTTCCCAAGTGACCTCTTCGTTTGGCTTCCTCTCCTCTTCAGGGCTGTCAAACCTGACCTCTGTGTTGCTTTGGGCTTCTTTACTCTTCCTTCAGCCAAGTAATGCAAAGGATGTTCTGCCTCCTGGGTGTATGATTCTTTAAGCTGTCATCTTGGCATTGAATATTCAAGTCATGTTAATCTGTTCCTGTCTAAATGTGATGGAGAACAGGAGAGTGAGAAATTGGCAGCTGTGTCCCTGGTGTCAGGTCAGGCCGGGCACAGGGGAAAGTAACAATAGAGTAGCAATGCTTTCACTATGCAGAAGAGGTTAAAAAGGAAAAGGACCCCAGTTACTGGGAAGGAGGATGATCCTGGGGATAGGGATAGGAATCAGGAACAATGAATTCTCCTCCTGCACTGCCACAGCAGGTCAGTTTCCCCATCTCTAAAGTGGGACTCAGGTTCTTACCATCCCCTGGGAAATGTTGTATAAATGTGAAGTAGTACTATCTATTACAGGAGTCCAGAGTTATTTAAAACGACCACCCACCTGCTTCTGTTCAGTCTCTTCTCCCAGCACGTTCAGGAACAGATGGTGTCACTTCTAGGGAGGTGGCCCAGCAGCTCCTTTCCAGCTACCTCTGCTGCACAGTTTTGTTTTTGCTTTTATTAAGCTGATCTCCCAGATATTTAGCCCAGTGCAGTCTCTGCTCGCACGCCGAGCCCAGAGATGTGACATGGAACCCGCTGCATGCTGTGCTAACGCAATTGCAGGGGGGTAGGACCAGCACCTGCCTCCCAAAGCTGCTTTCTCCTCCTCTCTCTGTGCTGAGGAGAGCAGCTCACTGTGGGTGAGTCTGTGATGTCTCCGTTCCCTGCCTGCCTTCCAAATGTATCTCCAGAGCAAGGTTCTTGACACCCACTCCCAAGAGCAGAGATTTGTGTTACTGAGTTACCCCCCGACCCTCCTTGCATGCTGCCTTCCCATGTCTTTCTCTCCTGCTACCGTTCGGCTGTGGGGCATAGTGCAGTGAATACTGTATCCTCCCTATGCACTTGGGACGTGAGCATGTTCTTCCCATTTTACAGGACAAGCTGAAGGCCAGACTGAGAGAGACTTGCCCAAGGTCACACAGCCGCATGTCCACATAGCAGAGTTAAGAATTAGACCCTCGGCTTCCTGACTCCCAGTTCCCTGTTTAACCACTCGCTAGTGTGGCTTTCTGAGCTGCAGGCAGGACTGATTCTCTCTGCCCATGCACCCTCAGCACCCAAACAGAAGTACAGCATTACACAACTGGCTAGATCTGTCGGCCTTCCACAGAAACATTGGGTGTTGTCTACTTCTACAGGCAGAATACTAGCCTGGATGGACCCTTCTGACTATTTCTATTCTCCATCTGCTCTACCTCTCCATTTTCCTCCCTTCTCCCTGCAATGTCTTTATCACCAGGCACAAGGACTAAAGTCCAGGTTAGCAGCTTTCTTTCCAAGTCGGTACCCACTTGCTCTTTTCTCATTTAGACAGAACAAGCACGCTCGCGTTTGACCATGCATGTTACATTTTATTGTTTGTTCTCATGCCAAGAAATACAAAGGAAAGTATATAAGATACATCACGGCATCCGACAGAAAAGGAAACATCACCAAAAAGGAGCTCCAAGCTGGAATTCCAGATACATCAAGGCTATGTGTAAGGATCAGTCTGTAAACCTGTACAAAGCATGATCCAGACAGTTTGGCTTCAGAACAGGATGAACCTGGGAGTGTGACAATGGGGAATACACCCTGGGCTTCATTGTAAAGGATCTCAGTTTTTTGTCTTCATGTAAAAAGGCCTGAAACAGAGGGTCCCTGCTCAGAAATGATATCAGATTGGCGTGGTGAACCGTGTTTTCCGTGTCTCAAGTTCCTTGTCATGATTATGTATATAGATATTTGATTTTCATTACCAGCTAACTAAAAATTATTAAAAAAAAAAAAACTTGCTACAACTTTTTGAAAAGGTTTTTCTGCCTTGGCTTGAAGCCAAGCATGTGAATTTTCAGGCTAAACTTGGTTGTGTTTTTAACAAACAAGTATATTTGTCAAAAATGGGCTTAAAGCAGGATTGCCGATTTCAGCCATAACTATTGAGCCGTGACTGGTTCCATAACGCTGTAAGGACCAACTTACATAGACTAAGGCAAGGATGCCAAATATATGGCCCAAATTGAGCCCAGCTGTGTATTCATGCAGGCGGCCTCACATACTCAGATTATGCAGAATCTAAGCTGTAATTTTTGGAAACAAGTTAGTTTCTAGCCCTCCTGGCTGCACAGAGAAACTCGGTTCACATTTGGAAGGGTACCTGATGCAGTATCTGCCTGAGTCTGCAGACAGCCTGAAACCAATGACTCCGAGGCGTGAACTCCCCTGTGCCCTGTTAATCTCATTGGAGCATCACCTGTAAAGCCCAGCAATGACGCGTTCCGTTGCTGGGCAGTTTAGCGGCTGGAACAGGAAAGTGGGAGTGAAGGTCATGGGACTTGGGAATTGCTGCAGGCATGGAACTGCAGAGAGAAGACCAGAGCAGACTTGCACAGGCAGGGAGGTGGGAACGAAGCAGAGAGAGGATAGATGGGAAGAAATTAAAGCACAGAGCAGAAAGAGGAGTGGGGGCAGATCCCCCCCCCCCCCGGAGTGACAGTGAATGAGACGCTAAGGGGAAAGTGAATAATTCATCACATGAAGGCTGTGATCTTCATGCAAACTTCCCAGTGCCGTCAGTGAGGAGCCTGCTGTGGATCTGGGGGTATAAAGTCCTGAATTCAGATCCCAGCCAACAGAACATAATTAAATGTGGAATCCAGCTCTCTCCTCGCCAGGCGTCTGACACACCAGGACTAGGGCTGGACTCGCTAACCCAGTCACTGGGGCTCTTCCATTTCCACAGGACCAAATTTCACAGATGGTATTTTGTCTCTTTTTCCCTCTGTTGGTGCTACAATCCATCTAGCCTCTCCTGCAGCATCTGCCCATGAAACTGACAGTGAACAAGTAAGTGGAACCAAGCTGCCTTGTACATGAGGGGGCCTGACAGCACACTGACATCAAACCAAAAGAGCTTCTCTGCTCAATGGCGCTGGACCTCACCGAGCTAGTACCTTCCTCTTAGCATCCCTAGGACCAGCATCCCAACAGCAGGTGAAACCATTCCTCTCTTCTGCCTCTACCCCCTGGCTTTCATGTGGATTCAAGCAACGACGTCTGGAGCAGGGAGCTTCTCTCACTGTAGGCTAGGTTTGAATTTTAAGTGCGAAATTAGACTGTACTGCGGGGCAAAATGGACCAAACCCTGAGGATTTCATAGCCCGTATACCTGTGACTGTGCCAGCTGTGTGTGCTTAGGCTGCGGCAGCAGCAAGTTAACGAAGAACGGAGTCATAAGGGTGGGTGTGTAGGGGGCAAATCTACCTAGTTTGTGATCATCTTCCTCTGTTATGTGAACTCAGTGGAACTAGTGAGTCAGTGGTGGTTGGATGCAGAAAACAAGGTGGATTGTACGAGACCGCTCTATCGAACTAGGTAATTCCTAAATCAGCAGCAATATATCTCAGCACACCTGAAAATATTTTGTTTTTTTCCCATTGTTGTTTTGTTAAATCCTCAAAATATGTAGGTTCTTGTAATTCCCTGCGGCCTCACTTGGTGATGCAGATATTAAGGGAAAGAGGAAGTATACTTAGCAGTGTCTTAGTTACAGCATTCGGTGTCATGACATGGGCATGACGCCATCATGCACTATTGTGACATGAGTCAGGGCAGGAAAAGAGTGAGAAATAGGGGTTGAAAAAGAGATTCTTCCTGAATAAATGCAAGCTAATATGTCGGGGGAAGAGGGAACTGCTCCAAGACAGAGATCCATTGGGAGGATGGAAGGAGGAAAACGGAAATGCTAAATGACCCATGAGTGACAGCAAACAGCGAAATGGATAGCAGCTTGCCATGAGAGAGAGTGGCAGAAAAGTCCATACAATTCTGGGCTGCAAATGCAGAAGCATCATGCTGCAGAGCAGGGAGGAGAGAATCCCTCACGAGACAATACCAGGGAGCCTGCTTCTATGCTCCTGCACACAGCTCCAGGGACTGGAGTATAGGGATGAGCCAAGTGCTTCCCGTTAAGTACAAACTCATACTGAACCCCAATCAAACCTCTGCATCATGCACGGGGTATTCTCCTGGCCACACTGTTAGCAGGAAGGACAGGACAGGACGTTTCCCCAGAGAACCGCTCTCCTGACACTCCCAGCCCTTATCCAAATGGAAACTCTGAACAGTTTTAGGTTCAACCATCATTACTCAGCAGTAACAGATAAATCCTGAAACCGGAAAGAATTCAGGAATGATTAAGGGACAATTTCTGAGAAAAATATATTGATATACACACAGAGTCTAGCTAAATGGTGACTAAGGATGGGGCATAACTGAGTAACGGTATTTGAAATCTGTAAGTCCCAAGGAGGGAGAGGAGGCATTTAGGGTGGGACAACAAAGTATATGTGAATGGAAATATTGAGGAAAGGAAGCCACTTAACCGCAGCTTGGTGCATTAGTGTATTGGTCCTCTTCCCTGACTGCCATGCTTTCATGGGTTGTGGTTACGTGCTATGATTGTGATTGAATAGAGCAATGCTCTCTGGAGACTTTTGACTGGATCTAAGCACAAGACGCGAATGAAGGAGATGGCTTTTAAAGTGTAGAGCAGTGTAAAAGAATCTAATCACTATGTCTAATTAGAAAGAAGAGTAAATCACTGAAGGAATGTAAGTGTCTTCATTTTTCTTTTTTATTATATTTAACAGTGAGACAGGAAGCTGTCGCCCTGACAGTCTGATGATGTAGGGTAAGATAGAAAGCAAATCCCATTTGGATGCATGCAACAAATTATCACTGCAATTTTCTTTCTAAGGCAGCTCTTGCCTTCTCATGCATTCAAATGAATTCTGCTTTCTCTGTCCCAGTCCCCTTCGTCAGACTGGAATGTCTTCTGTAGAGGATCATTAAAATGGCAGCTGCCCATGGGGGACCATTCATGGTTAAGGAAGTAATGACAGGAATTTCTACCTTCCCTTTTGAAAGTGCAGTGTGTGTAAAACCATACCAAGAAAATATACATTGTTTTATGTACTTAAATTGAGAGGGAGGATGGTCTTCTGGGGACTGGGAGACAGGATAACTAGTTTCTCTTCTTAGCTCTGCTACAGTCTGTCTCCGTGGGCAAGTCATTTAACTTTCCTATACCATAATTTTGCCATCTGTACAATATACGGTACCTTCCTCACATGGGGGTCGAGGGTTAGTTAGTTAATTTTGGTAAAGCGCTTCACGCTCCTCGAGGAGAGGTGCTATATAATTATAAAGTAGCATTTAAATTCTTATTTAATAAATATTTGGTTGCAAGGGATTGTAACTCATTACTGCAGTTTTCCTTCAGTGTCACTTCTTCCCATTCCAGAAGGGTTTTTGTTGTGATTTCTAAGCACTCCCAAAAAGAAATTTGTCAGTTGCAAGTGGGTTGGGCCAGGGAGCAAAGGACAGGAAGATGCATGAAGAGGCAGCAGTGTCATTATGCATGTCAGAAAGGAGATAATGAACCTGAAAGGCACGTTCTGTGAACTGTACGTGCTGATTCTGGGGATCTGCGTGGGAAATGAGTACCACGTGCAGTCCTGTTAACAGTCTGTCCATCCCCTTGAATGCCCAACCGAGGGTTTCTGATGAGTTGCTGGACAAAGTATTTGGCTGCCTGAGGCAGCTGGATATCTCAGCCACTGTGAGTTTACACCTCGTGCATCAGGCATTGCACAGCGAGAAGCTATTCTGCGTGACATGTGAAAAGGGAAATCAAAACACACTTGAGTGCAGTTAAGCTACTGTCCCTCAGCTCCCTCCTTGCTTAAACTCCCAGAGCTCTCCCTAAGCGCCAAACGCTCAAAGTCAAATAACGAGGGATGTTGCAGAAGAGTTGGGCTGTGTTCTAGACGCTGTAGCGCTGGAGACAGGAGCTGAAACCTGGAGATGGGGGGAAACATAGCAGGGGAAAGCAGGGTAGTGTAGCAAAAAGTCCAATGGTTCTGCATCCTAAGTGCTTCTAGCCAGAGAAGCATGTTCCTAGTGTACCCAGGGAATTGTGTTATTGTCACCGAGGTTCTGAGCCAGCCTAGCAAAAGAAAACATATTAATGAGGAGCACAGAAATGGGTGGCAAGGGAATTCTCACAGCTAAGTGCCAGCGGGTTTGGTTCAGAGCTGCCCAAGAGACTCAGAATTGCTACTAGGGGTGTGAGTGAGGCAAAGTGTTGCTCTGCCGAGGCTTGGGAATGCCAGCGTTCGCAGAGCAGGCGGGGGGGTGGCTAGGTGAGATGTGCATGATGGATTGGTCAAAGTGTGCCCAGTGGCAGCTCTCCTATAACCCCCATAGGTGAGTTTGCAAACAGCACCAATAGGAGATCAGGGATCAGTTGGCCCAAAGCCATCAACAAAACCTGGATCAAACCTCACACGATGAAATGTCACACAAGGCGGGCAGCAGAACGTAGTACACTTCAAGCAACCAAACCCAGCCCGGGCAGAGTGAGAGGCGATGAAGTATGGCACGAGGCCTGGGAAGGGACTGTGAGGAAAATCCCAGGCCCTGAGCTGCTGGGAAACGCCAAGCAGTGAAACACGTGTTGTGGAAGGCGATGGGAAGGCCTTGGGCAAAGATTTTGAACCCTGCAGAGCAGAGGTCTGTTATTTGTATATAACACACTTAAAAACTGACCTTTCGAGGAGCTGAGCCCAGATGCGTGGGTGGTTACAGCTGAAGTGGGGCTAAAGCAGGCATTTGGGGGGATTGTCAAAGGGGAGCGAGGGTGCAATGAGAGACTCCCCTTGGAGCCTTTGAAATTTCCCCTCCAGGCCAGTAGGTGTCTTTGCAGAGACTGTGATGGGCTCTGGATTGGGCCTTCAGCTCCAGCCATGATGGACATGGTGTAAATGCTCAAGTGGACAGAATCTGCTCTCCCTTCCTGGGCACCGCTGCTATCTCAGATTCCCACCTGCACAAACGTTACCTCGCTGGGGTGCAGGGAGGTAGAAATGGATTGTTCCAAAGAGAAGACATTTTTCCTACCATAAAAGCCCCAGCGTGGGGTTGGGGTGAGGGGGACTCTCCTGCTAAGCTGGCATTCCTCATGCAGCAGAATCCCTGCTCTCCCAGCTCTGGGATGCTTTTGAATGACAGAAGAGCTTTGTACAAACGGACATGGAGCAGGACGTTCCCAGAGGCATGCAAATGGTCGTCAACTTTTTTTTTTTTTTTTTTTCATCAAAAATACAAAATCCCCCCACCAGATCCGCCACCTTTTGCTGGGGTTTTGGCCGGAGCTGCAGAAAGGTGCATGCGATGTCCCCCTGTAGTGGCGCTCTCCTTTCTCCCTCACTGAATCGATTTCATCTCCCGACGGCAGTTGGAGCTTTTTCGTAGAGACGGAGAATTCGTCGATACAAAAAACAGGATTTGTCCCAAAATTGTCAAGAAGTTTCCTCAAAACGTCCCGTTCTCTCCTTTTTTAAAAAAATGTAAATGTCAGGTTCTTTAAGTAAACCTCATCATGAAGTTCTCCCCTCATCCCCTTTTTGCCATGTTCTCCCTCCCACCCACCATCTTCGTTACTGATCAGGAGTGTGGTAGCGGATCTCCCTCCATTCCACCTCTGCTGGGGATTCGAACCCCTTCCCCAGTCCTTGTCGAGCTACTGTGTTCTCCAGTTGTTTTGGTTGGTATGAAATCATTTTCCAAGAGGCTGTGAAATAAATGCATGCACTCCCTTGGACGACGCTCCAGAAGAGATGGTTCCGAAGGCCGCCCTTCTAAATTGTAACGTTGTTGCTGCAAGGGTAAAATTAAAACCCTGGGAAGGAAAGACGTCTTCCTCTTCAAGGTATTTTCATGCTAATTGGTCTTCTGAAAAACTGAAATAAAGAGTCTTAGTGAGGCCTCTACCAATTAAATTACGTCCCCTCCCGCTCTTGTGTGGTTCCACTGGTGCCAGCTCGGTCCTGGGGGCAGTGGGAGTGTGGTGAGGTCAGGGCACCTGGGGGCTAGCACAGCAGTGGTGTAAATGGTGCTGACTTGGTGGATTGGTTCATCTTTGGAAGCGTCTCCAAACACTTTGGGCTGGAGCCCTGAGACTGCAGATTCATGTCTGAATCGCTGCACTTCTGCCTCACGTACACGCTTCCATTCTTCTAAAGCATTGGTCTCAATCTTTCCCAGACCATGCCCTCATGTTACAGCCCCCGAACATGGTGGGATCCCCGTCTCTTGCAGGCACAAGGGAAGGTGAACCATTGAAACCTGGGGCAGCCCCCACTAGGTTCTAAGCCGTTTGGATTCTGGGGGATTTCACAGGGCCACTGGTGCATTGTGGGATGGCTATCTGAGCTATTTCAGCCTGTACTGTCCACATTCAGGCTAGACTGGTATTTAGCACTACTGCAAGCTAGTCTAATCCCAGTGTTATTTCATACAGGTACGTGCCCCTTGCACGTGGACACAATGTGTTTTTCAGGGATGCTGCTAGGGACTAGCCGGTGAATTCTTTAGTGTGGGCACAGCCGAGGAGGTGCCATGGTGGCCAGTGCGGAAGAGACATTACCTGTGAAATTGAGCGAACAGTAGAGCACAATGATGAGGATTCCCAGGACAATGGAGACTATGCTGAGCAGCCTGGCCATGCGCCCGAGTCTCCGAGCCCCATCCATGTCCCCCTGCTGTCCGCTGTTCCTTGACTGGCAGAAAGGAAGATACAAACAGGCGCTTGTCAGGGGTTGTGGTTCCAGCTCAGTGGCTGCTTTGTGTCAGTCATTGGTCTTAACCCATGCCAAAGGAGAGCTGCTCTGTTAGCAGCTGGGTCTAGACAACTGCGGTAGCATCACCTGGGACGAGTGTCCTACTTGCAATCCAAGTTTGTCAACAGTCTTCATTAGCTTCCGAAGCTCAACGGCCCTGGCATGTGTGCCTGCCCAGGATGGGAGTTAAACCAGAGCAAGGGAGGGGTGTAATTGTCTAGGGGTGTGTCGAGCAAATACAGCCCCTAGGGGCTATGGGGCTTAACATGACAGCGGAGATTCTGCTTTGACTCAAAGGGACGAGTCCTGTGTTCTTAGGAGCTTCAATCCCCAACGTGATTCGCTTAGACAGGGCTGGGACAGTGGGGCCATTGCACTTAGGGGCCACCTCTAAGGGAGAAAACAGTTGCCCCCCTCCAGAAATTTACATAATTGACAATACACACACCTGGGTTTAACCCCACCCCACCCCCGGCTGCTGAGAGGAGCAGCAGCAGACTGCAGTCTCCATAGCCCTGCACTGCAGCTGTGCAACATGGGCCAAAGTGCGAATTGTTTGTAATAGTTTTGATGCCTGTGTGCCTCAGTTTCCCCGTGTACGTTGCATTGCTAACCAGTGGGTGCGAAAGAGTGAGGAGTGCTCTTGGGGCAGCACAGGAGACATGGCAGGGGTGTCACCAAGCTAGCAGGGTGGACCAAGCGGGTCATTAAAGGATGGGCCGAGGTCGACTCCTATCAATGGAAAATCCACAAAGGCCGTGAAAACCTCAGTGGCCAGAACACGGACACCTAGCCCCCCCCAAGCCAGAGGCAGGAGGTTTCCCCTCCCCTCGGCAGGGGAGCTGAGCAGAGGCCAATTTGATAAGTAAGGACTGAGGTGACAGGAAGGGGATAATGGTTGGCCTTGGGAGAGGCCCAGCCGCTCTCACCTCGGCCTGAGAAAGGGGGCAGAGAGAGAGCCTGGAATGGAGTCCGGAGCAGGGTGGCTGCAGGTTGCTCTGACTTGGCCAGATGGACGATGCCTTAACCTTTATTTCTCTGTGCTAACCTAAGGAAGCCTGACACTGTCCCAGCTGCCTACGCAACCCGGCTGTGTTCTGACCAGGCTCCTCAGCGTCATTGGACATCCTTGCGGGGGCACGTTGGTCCCGGCAGAGCGTACACGTCTCTGACTAGGAGCCTACTTCAGTTGGACTCATTGGGCAGAGCTCCCGGTGTAAAGCAGGAGCGCGGGAGCCCAGATGCTCAGTCTCCGAGGCAGTGAGGCTGCGTGGCCTACCCTGCGTGGGACCCCTTGGGGGGACGGTCTGCCACCCAGCCGCACGATTACATGGCTACTGTTGCTGCCTGCACATGAACAGTGAATGGGCTTTAACTTAACGCTCGGTAACTGCTGGGTTTCATCTCGCTTTAGAGCAGTGGCTTTCAAGCTGTGGTCCGTGGAGACCTGGGCCTCCGCAGCTTCTCTGTGAGATTGCCAACGGGGGCTGCACCTCCAGGCGAAAGTTTGTAGGTGTCTGCAAACGAGAAAAGGTTGGAAACTGCTGCTTTGGAGTATACTCCGGCACTCTGCCTCTCTGCTGTGCTCTCAATCTCTGTGCTGACTTCCCCGGGCCACGCGGCAGCTGGGAGCTGAATGAACAACTCCTCCAGTGATGGTTGCTCCTGTGCTGGCAGCAAGGAGGGAGGGAATGGCCAGCCCAGCTTCTCCACGCTGCTTTCCCCTGCTGCTCTATTGATTGGGGTGGCCCCTGCCTTGCAACTAAACCTACTGGTTCCCAGGGTACAGCAGGGGTGGGGGAGAGGCACTGGGAGGTGCCTGGAAACGCCTCTCTAGGGGATCATTCATAAAGGCTGCACAGAGATTGACTGGGGGCCGCCTGTCCCACCACAGCTTTGTCCCCCTATGGGGCTGCCTTAGCAACTTAATGGGAGCCTGGAAGGCGCTGCTAGTTTGTATAAGGTAGAGCAGGTTGCAGCAGCCCCTGTCTCTGGGGAGGAGCGGCAGCTCGGAGACTACAGAGACTGTCTGAAACTGGCAGAGAGCTGGGAGGGCATTATATGGCTGCTGTGGAGCTGCCTGGCCTGAGTCTGGCCACCCTGAGTGGGGGAAAGCCGGGGCTCTGGCTGGCTTTCCCGGGGGCTCCTTTCGAACGTGAGTGCGGAGAGCCATGTCCCCCTGCCAGCCCCAGGAGCTGCTCTGCTCGCGCACAGAACAGCTGCAGCCTGGGTAGCAGCAGGGCAGGCTGCCCATGCTGAGGCTGAGGAGTAGTGACATCATTGCGGGGCTGAACGTGAGGGCTGCCTGCCCCACTCCACAGCTGGGGGAGCAGTGACTACCAGGGAACAGCTGGCAGCTGGGTCACTGCCAGCCCTGCCTCAAATTGATCCCAGGACCTAGTGGGGGAAAAGGCTCCATAGTGGCCAGCAATGCACTGACCGGGACTAGCAATGTCTTGGTAAAGTCGGACACCCTGCAGTCCCCGCAGTACTCTGGCTAGCGCTGTTTCACCACCGTTGTGCTCTGCAAAACTGCTGACCAGAGAACTCCACCTGCACTAACTGTGCTCCGAGGCCTGAGTGCCAAGCAAAGGACTAGCCAGACCACATGTAACCCACAGTACAATTAGATGGATCGTTAGCCTTCAGAATCAGCGACTGATTAAGCGATATCCTTGTTATCTTCCTGTTGTAATCAACAATAATCTGGTTTCCAAGTAAAAACACTAGGGCCAAAATTGGGTCATCCCCTGATGAGGGAAACGGGTTACTGCTGCTTGAAGAGAGTGCAAGGGCCATGTTCCTGCTTCTCGGCTGCAGGACCTGGGCGAGGTAGGCAAGGAACAGAGGCTTGACACTTAGCACAGGGTCAGGCGCTTGGGGCAGCAAAGATGTCACTACGATCAGACTACTCACGGAGCCTCAGCATGAATGACGAATGCAGTGGCGAGGCAGGAGAGCCCCTCCAGGGCCAAGGAAAATGTTGGCTGCTCAGTAGAAGCCCCATTTTCAGTGTGTATACCCCAACTTTCCCCAGAGCAAACCAATCCCCTGAAACCCCACCTGATGCCTCTTGTTTCTGGGAAGTTTTGAGAAAAAATCAGATAAGGAATTTCAGAGCCTGGTGTTTAGAGATTCCCCCCCTTGTTGGGAGGTGTTAAGGGGTGCAGAAGCCTGGGGGGGCACAGAGGTGAAATCCTGGTAAGGGGACTTCGGCCAGGGAGGCCAGGCTCTCGCAGGTTTTTACCCACATTACAAAAGTTAACCATTTGGAATGTTCTGGCTGTAAAATATAAGCATTTAACATTTCCATGTGGACTGATGCCGTCTCCTCTCCCCAGCCATTATCCACGGCACCTGGTGGTGGAACATGGAGGAATCACAGGNTTAACCATTTGGAATGTTCTGGCTGTAAAATATAAGCATTTAACATTTCCATGTGGACTGACGCCGCCTCCTCTCCCCAGCCATTATCCACGGCACCTGATGGTGGAACATGGAGGAATCACAGTCCAGAGCTTAGGACACTAGCCTAGGAATTTGGAGACCTCTGCTCTGCCACAGACACCTGTCAGGTACGTCTACACGTCGGGGGGGCATGTGGCGCACAGACCCTGCCCGCCCAGTGTGGGTGGCAAGTAGAACCAACACCCCCGAAGCCGAGATGGCTCCCTGCATACCCAAGCGCGGCCTCCTCCCTCGACGCGGCTCTTTTTAGTAGTGTAGAGGCCTGCCCCAGGCCCCCCCCTCTGCCAGCACCTACACACCACAGCCTGGATGCAGCCCGCCTTTCACTGCAGCGTGTAGCTGCCGCAAGTGTATCCAAGGCCGAGGCCGTCTGCTCAGTTCCCCGTCTATACCGGGGGGATAATAGCAGGGCCCTGCCTCACCCGAGAGCTGTGACAATCGACCCATCAGCCTGGGAAGCGCTTTGAGGTCTGCTGCTAAGAGCCAGGGGGTTTATCATCATTCTATTCCATGCCACTGTAACTGGCTGCACATGCGCCCCCCCACGAACACGCTAGGGTCTGCCGGAGGAGAGCCCTGCTTTAGGGCACCTCAGAAGATCCGTCAGAGCAGGGCTCCCCTCCTGCAGACCCTGTGCACCAGCCTGATTTACATGTTTGCACTCATTTAAAAAGAAGGGGATGGGGGAATTCCTAGACAAAAACGTAGTTGAAAAGAGGTAAGGTTGAAAGCATGAGTTTCAGTACAGTCCAAAAATCACACTTTCCTTCTGACTTCTCCTTTAAAAAAACCAGACGAACCCCACCCCCCATGTGAAAATGGCCAGCAATGAACCATTAAGAGGTCCAGCAAGTCCCCCACTGCCATGTAGTCCGGCATCACGTTCGCTCATCCCACCTAACACACACCAGTCACCCTTAAAGTTTGCAAAAATCAAACTAACAAATGATGAGATGATCCAAGCCCGTTTCCTATCCAAGGGTTCCGTTGCCAATATACTGTGTCACTAAACACCACTAATGGTTACTTCTTTAGTCACTACAAAAACAACGAACGCGGTGCCCAAACATATGTGACTTGCTACACAATAGATTTAAAACAGTTAAAAATACAACTTGCAAGGTCTGCATGGACCTACATCACCATATAAGCACCCCATTTCATAACCCCAATAAATCAGTCATGCCAATTCCAGTCATACAGATATTCTGCCCCACCAGCCCAGCACACTCGAGGAGAACGTACGGAACTCTGACATAACCTAACGCAGCCTGGATCTTCTTCCTTCCAGAAGCTGTAATGCACACGGAATAGAGGATATCAAAAATCAACAGTAAGCACCCAACAGCCTATTTGCATTACTGAACAGAATGTGGCAAAATTAAATCAGGTGGGATAACAGTGAGCGATGGATTATATGGCAGTAGCGGGACTGGCTGAATCCCTTAACTGTTCATTGACAGATTTTTAACATTTGGGATTTTTAGAGGCACAAATTTTTGTAACAAACGTGTAACGTGCGGGGGAAGGTGTAGGTTGGACTCCAGTGAAACACGCTTGCATTGGTCTATACGTTCCCTAGCAAAACACAAACAAGGAGTGAAGCCCATCACTACAGCTTCTGGCTCCTTTTTCTCTAAGCTCCTCTTGAACAGTTATGAAAAATACACAAGCATTCACATGTTCTGTGATCATTTACCCCTGTCCATATATTACTCATTGGGATGGAAGGGTTTGATTGTAACTGGTAAATGTCAGTAATCGTGGATTTCACTTTCCACATAAAAACATGAGCAATTTGTGTCCATTAATCAACGTTTGCAGAGAGGGAAAGTTTGTTAAAATGTAAGACTCTCTTGAGGGCTAATCAGAGTGTGTGGTGGTAGCTGTAGCTGGGAGTTTAGTATTAAAAACTAATCACTGAGAAATGACGACCGACTATGTCTGAATGCACCGTGAATCTCCATTTCATGTTGACTAAATAATTAGCATGTGACTTTTTTTGAAACATGCTAGTGGGAACATTTTAGGAGATAAAACCAGCAACATATTCTTTGGGAAATATCAATATAGCCCTTTGAAATGAAGTTTAAAAAATGGAATCCTTCCAAGTTGTTCTCTAACGATAATACTTATTCCAGTTACAAAGTGCTGTGCATTGCTTGCACTCAGCCTCACGATAGACTCTCTGTCGCTCCGGCTGGCTAGGGCATTCGTCACTTCTCCGACCCTGCTGTGTGAGCGGTGCTGTGCACTGTGAAACAGCCTCTGTGCACACCCCTGCCCAGAGGGGGCAGCCCGTTAGTGCTAAGGGGAAGAGGTTTGCTGCATGTGTGTTTGCCAGAAGCTGGGAATGGGTGACGGAGGATGGATCACTTGATGATTACCTGTCTGTTCATTCCCTCTGGGGCACCTGGCATTGGCCACTGTCAGAAGACAGGATACTGGGCTAGATGGACCTTTGGTCTGACCCACTATGGCCGTTCTTATGTGTAGTGTGTGAAAAGAACTGGGGCCTGTCACATGAGAAGCTCTCTAGAAATAGAGTAGTGCCGTTGCGTTACAGTGGAAAAGAGCAGCCCAGCCCCTGGCCATCCCTGGGGTTTTACCAGTGAGCACTGCGTACCATCAGGGGGCTGTTTGGTTCCATCCTGTTGCGAGGGGCTGAGTCAGGCAACGAGAACTCAGAGCACTTGCTCTTTCCAATGCAGCCTCTCCCAGGATTGGGCCCTAAATGCCTTCCCCTTGTTTGGAGAAACTTATGGTTGGTTTGCAGTGTAGGAGCAGCAGGAGAGGGGGTAAGAGAGAGACCTGAGTGTTCCCCGGGGCATCTCTCTGTGTGTCTTGCAGACTAAGTGCTTCCAGTTGTAGCCTGGGCTCTGATGCACACAGGCTCTTTTGTTTTGGACGGCTGAGCCATCACAAAGATTCTCTCCTTTCCTCTCTCTGTCTCTTGGTCCGTGCTCATTCATGCACGTTCCCAGCAGAAGGGGGGGGGGGCAATACCCTGCACTGGCATTGGTAGCGAGGCTGGTCCCAGAGGGCTCCTTCTCCATTTGTGTGTGTGAGCTCTGCTCTCCGAAATGGGAGGGCTGAAAGGAACTGAAACCTATTAACGCAGGCCCAGGTCAGCATCACCAAAGCCAGTCCTCAGCTTTGTCAAACAGGGAGACTGAAAAAGATGCATTCAGGTGTCTATGCAGCCAGGCCAGAAGTGACTCATTCCATGCGATCACACTGGGAGAGGAAGCGGGAGATGGGCAGATGATTTTTCTGCTGACCACAGGACCTGCTGGGACCTGAGTGCAGCATTTGAAAGGTGATTTATGAGCCTAACTCCAAAGGCATTCCAATGCTTTCTTCTCTGTCCGCTGCTCAATGCTAGGAAGAGGCCTTGTGTGCAAAAAGCATTGACTTCAGGGAAAATAGAAGAGTGCAAAGCACCCCAACAACTGGAGAAAAGTCAGCAGCTGTAAGCATGCCCGCCAGCTGCCGCTGTGGCTGCAAGCAGCCTGGAGCATGCCCCCAAGGGGAGCTGGTCCCCGGTTCCTAAAGCCTCTGGAGAGTCTGGTTCCTGCCATATCTCTAGCTACTCCTGGGGGAATTCTGCGCCACTGCATGTGCGCAGAATTCATGTCCCCCGCAGATTTCTTTGCTTCCCTGCAGAAAAATGACTTTCTGACAGGGAAGCAAAGGGAAGCTGCAAGAGCAGCCATGCACCACTCCCTAGCTGCGCAGGTACATCGTTTCAGGCACCTGGAGCAGCCAGCGAAGAGGTAAATCACCATAGGGCTGGGGACACCCCAGCCGGTGGCTCCTACCCTGAGCTGGAATCAGCTGCTAGTTTCGGCTGGGCTGGAGGCAGAAGAAGACGGGACGACTTCTTCCCCTACAAGGAGCGGCTCGGGCTGTCTCAGACCCACCCTCAGAAATTTCCTCCAGCTGCAGGAAGCTCAGCATCCTCCCCTGCTTCCTGCCCCCATTGCTCCTCAGCTGCGGGGGGAGGGGTCACTCTACAGGGAGCTGCTCCCCCATCCTCCCAACCCCTATGCATCCAGATCTCCCATACTCAGACACCCCTGCCAAGCCTCCCCCTGTACACCCAGAACTCCCCAGCCCTCCATACCCGAACCCCACCCCATTGAACCTCAACCCCTGCATCTGAAGCCCCCTGCACCCAGACCCCCCTGCCTCAGGACCCCCACCCCTGCACCCAGACCACCCCGCACTGAGCTCCCTGCACTCAAACCCCCACCCTGATGAGCCCTCCCCCCCGCACTGAGCCCTCACATACAGACCCCCATGCCACTGACCCCCACCCCACCAAGCCCCACTCCCCCAGGCCCCCTGCTGAAACCCCCATGCCCAGACCCCTCTGCTGACCCCAACCACTTTCACCTGGAAGCCCCTGCAGAGTCCCATTGCCCCTGCACCTGGAACCCCCCACCCCCAACAAGCCTCTGTGGATCCACATCCCCCCCCCCACCTAGACCCCCCACTGAGCCGCCCGCACCCAGATTGTCCCACACAGAATCCTCTCACCCCACACCTGGATCCCCCCCACACTTGGACCTGCCTGGCTGAGCCTGCCTGCCCCACACCTGGTGCAGAGGGGTAGGGCCCCAGGGTGTTTCTGGGGCAGGCCCAGGCCTTGTGCTGTGTCAGGGTTGGCTGCAGCCTCACCACTGACTCTGTGTCCCGGGGGTGGGGGGTGGGGAAGCTGCAGGGTGATCTCCCACCTTCGTGCAGCCAGTGACCTGTGCTCCCCACTGCCATGCTGGAGCCCCTGCATTGATTCATTGACAAATAAAACTTGCAGAATTTTAAAATATTGTGCGCAGAATTTTGAATGTTGGGGCGCAGAATGCCCTCAGGAGTGTCTCTAGCCCAGCTGGACATGGGCTCAGCCAAGCTTTACGTGCTCGATGAAGCAAACATCTGGGTGTTCACACCTCGCTAGCCACAGCAAACCAGTTCAGGGGAGACGTTCCCGTGAAGCCACTGGGAACTCTGCCCGCTTGTACAAGGGCTATATTGAACCTGAGGTCTCCATGCTGAGCCGTCTTCTCCTCCCTCAGGACTCAACCAGATCTGGGCACTTCACTACATGGGGCCGGTGCAACGCCATCCACCGTGCTCCCTCTGGCTGGGGCAGCGCTTCTCAGCAGACTACTCGGTGTGACGACGATACGTTCCCGCAGCCCTTGCACTCACCAAGGTACATATGCCCCACTGCACTTATGTCTAGAGATGGGCAATGTCCTAACTGTCCTCTTCGGTTCCTCCCCCACTCCCACGGGGTGGGTGTTTGACAATCAAACCCGCTCATAGCCCCAGAACTGCTGCGGCACCCCGAAGGAAGAGTGTGGGAGCTACTTTGCTCAGCTGGCGGAAGGATAGCTGGGAGTTATGTGGCTCGTTACCGTGTATGTCTAGCAAGACTCTACTATCCCGCTTTCCCCGGGCCACTGCATTACAGAGCCAAATAAGCGGAGTCCATCTTAGCCCACATCCTGGCTAAGCAGGCTCTCCACTGTGCAACTGACGCCAGCTGGCTCCTGCAAAGAGCCCGATTCCTCTTCCAAATGGAGGCCTGTCTCTGCGAAGGGCTTGTCTATAGCGCCTGACCCCACGTCCCCCTCTAAATCTTTATTGGCTTCTGGGGAACCGCTGACGGCACGTTCCCCTCAGTGCGTTTCTGCGCAGTAAGCAGCATGCTGGCACTCTGGGGCTGCTGCCTTCCCTGAGCTGATTTTTCAAAGGGGAGATTTGCCTGTATTGCACAATTAAGACTATAAAAGGGGCCCACGGGCCCTGTAAAGCAGCGTGGTTCCTTCCTCCAGACTAATTGGGGTGGTGCTAATTGGAAGGCTCTGCAGCCTGAGGTGTGAGTGTTGAGCCACCTGTGTGCAAGGAGGGATGGGAGAATTGTTAACTGTGTTCTGCTCTGTTCTCACACTGGCTGATTCTGCCCCAGTATGTGGGAATAGTTAGAGTCAGAAATTGCTTCAGTCTCAATGAAAAGCTCCAGATGCCATCAGCTCCTTGAAAATCTTTGAGCCCAGGAACTGGCCCGGGAAGCCGTAGAAAGGGACTGAAGAAGTCCCACTTTCTATTTTGGGGGGTAAGTTTGGCTGTTTGTGGATCAGGAGGAAATAGGCTCTTTCCAGTCTTAGGATTTGTTTTTATTTACCAGTAAAATCCCTAAACCAGCCCCAGATAAAGTGACCTTGGTGGAGGCAATCTGGACTAGTGCTTAGTGCAAGAGATCAGGCATAAGGGCTCCTGGAGTCTAGTCCCAGCTCTGTCACCAAGTCGCTGGGGGTCACTTTCTTGCTGGGTCAGGGGGCATGTCGGGGAGGATTAATGAGTTGCTGATGCAGAAGCTCTGCAAGTGCTGAGTATTCAGGGGAGACGATAACTCCCTGGGCAGCATGGCGCTTCAATAGTTAATGTCTGCAAAGAGCCTTTTAGAGCATCAGATGAAAGAGGAACTGGAAGAGCAAAGTAGGCATTCATAAAACCGACTCTGCTCCCGCCTGCCTCTGGTCCCTCGGCCAGGCTCTGTGCTGCTCTGCTGCAGGTCTCCAGGGGGGAGCCACGTGGGAGGAGAGTGGACTGGGGGAGCAGGAACCATGAGTTAAAAAAAAAAATGAAGGAAGAAAATGGGCCACTTTTATTCTATAGTTATTTGAACAAAAGGCTCCTGCTTAATCTCTCAGCACTTGAACAGAAAGTGCTGGGAGCTCTAGTTCTGCTCTGGTAACTTGCCTGGCCGTGGTGCAGCCATACAGCAGCTAACAAACAGATGGGAGGAAGGAGCAGGTGTGAGAATTATTGTTGTTACCACAATATTAGAGATATTAAATAACAACCAGGACCCCACTGTGCTGGTGTTGTCCAAACCCATGAAGGCACACAACCCCTGCCCTGCGAAGCAGATGGGGTTGAGGGGGTCATGAACATGACAGTAAAAGGCTGGGGGCATCATGTCTTCCCAGTGAGGGAGCCTGTTCTGACCTCCCGTACTGGTGTCGGCGTTAGTTGGAACTGGTTGGTGGAGGGGGATCAGGCATCGTCCGTAAGTCGATATTTTCCAGAAAGGCTTTGGTTTTGGATGTGCTACTTTTAGTGGAGAAATGTCGCCGTAAGCCCCAAAGCCGATGCTGTGGGGAGGAATGACAGTGGTCTTCTCCGAACATGCAGGTTGTAAGCCCAGAGCATTGGCCTGATGTGGCAAGTCGGGAGGGAGACAGCCCAAATCCATTGAAACAAACTGATCTCAAGCCTGCCTGAGCCAAATCTAGGTCCTCAATCTAGGCCAAACAGCCCCAGGGTCCCTGGGGGTGAGCACAACAGCAGGCCCTGTGGCTTTTGTCCTGACTAACTGAATCCTTGACCCTGCCCTTCCAGTGCCAGTTCACTGCCTCTCCTGGGTGGGAAGCATGACCAATCTCACCAGCACTGTCCCCTAGGCCCACCTGGAATGGATACGGGTCATGCTCTGCCACGTTTCAGTGTCACCTAGGGTGAGGAATGAACTGGCCCTGCTCACAGGGGCTCATCAAGCCAGTACTTTAGCGCATCAGCCGTTTTATTATTATTATTCTTTTAAAAGAACTTGCTTTTTCTAGCTCTTCCAGTTGCGGAGAAAACTGGCCCATCAGCCCCAGAGGCAGCGATGTCTGCCTGAGTCTGCAGGAGGGAACGCGCCCTGCACGTTTCACGGCGTGTTTTAAAGATGCCCGTTGAAATGCCTGCATTGCTCACTAGTCTGAGGCTGATCAAAGCCTGCAGGAAAAGAGAGGCGATTGTCTCGGGCTCAGTAGTACCTCGTGTTGATTTCAGTGGGCTAGCCAGGGAGTAGGGAGCTGCTCTGCGGGAATAAGAACTGCAGAACCTGGCCCAGTTGGAGGGTATGTGCGGTTCCCAGAGAACCCATCTTAGTGCCACTGCTGAGCGGAACTGGAGCTGGCCATGGAGTGTGGGGAGAGCACCTAAAGCCCTACACAATCATATTTTGGACATATGCACCATGGGGTGTGAGTAGTGTCTCACTCTGGCATCTCCCAGGCGTGCACCTCGTGTTGTCACATGCTCAGAGGGAAGGGAGGGCAAATCTGCTCTTCTAGCCTGGGAGCATAGAGGACAGGACAAGAGCAAGGCTTCAGCTCTTAGAGGACCACTGGCTCCTGAAGGAGAAGCCCCAGTGGTGGCCTACATTCAACCCTCATTAACCCAACGTCCAGGAGTCCAAGTCTGGTCTGTTTAGGCTGTAAGCTCTCTGGGCCCGTGAGCATCTCACCATTGGTTTGTTCCGCACCGAGCACAAAGGGGCCCTGATCTCCTCCAGACCCTGTGTGGAAGGGGGAATAGTAGAAGCCAGGTTCACTACCTCTACATGAGTGATCCGGGTAGGGGAAGCTACCTAGGCTAAAGGGTGGGTCCTCTCTTCTCCCAGTGCGATGGAAACTGGAACTGGGCCTGGTCTGAGCTGCTTTGCTCTTGTTGTGTTTGTGTTGACAGCGCCGGCCCTGAGCAAAGGGACCTCACTGGAGCTGAAACTCAGGGTTTATTTTAACCGCCCTGGCTGGGGTATTTGCCAGCTGCCGTAGGTGGCCTCCAGGTGCTACCGAAACACAAACAATAACGACCCCAATGGTGATGGTAGAATCCTGCCTAACGGCTCCGGGTCCCTCATAGAGGATTTATAAATGTCCTTTTGGTGACTCCCTGAATTTCAGGCCCCCCTCCTCTAGGTGCTGTCTGTGTAAGGCCGGTAATGCTGTAACCCTAAGCAGAGCCCTGCTCCTGGCCCCCTTGGGAAGGGCACTTTCTCACCTCCCCATAGTAATCGCGGGGTTACCCCCTATCTGGCATGGAACGCGCCCAGGCTGTTTTCAGATGCTGAGTGAACTATCAAATCTGGTTTGAAAGGGGTTTCCCTTCCTGGCCCTGGCCTGCTAGTCAGAGCTCCCTCAGGCCCTACCTCCAAGCACTGTCCCCTTCTCTACCCTCCCACAGCTGCTCCCCATCCCTCCTAGCAAAATTACAGCTTGGGCCCCAGGCTGCAGCCGGTGTGGGAGCCTGGGCCTGGGTGTGCCTGGATTCTCTTACCCTCCTGGCTGGGCTCTAGGAGGGTTTAACCCTGGGGAGGTTTGTGTGTCCCCGAGTCCCTTCCATGCCCCCCCGGTGCTCGCCCCTTCCCGCACCCCCAGCTCCAGAGGAACAAACGCTGTTCTGAGCGGGGCAGGATACAAAGACTTCCAGGTTCCTTTCGGGTTTGTAGCTCGGGAGCGACTTCCAGGGGGTGCTGTGACCCCCCTCAGACAGCGGCTGGTTCCCTTCTGCCGCCTGCCCCCTCCCCAGACCCAGAGCGCCCATCCCGCGGCTCTGCGCGGGCTCCAGACCGGCTTGTCCTGCTGCGAGCTCTGGGGCCGGGCCCCGCCTCCCTTAGAGCCACCCCCGGGCTGAACAAGCCCCCAGCCCCGGCGCTGCCCAGCGGGACGCAGCTGGCCACGTGTGGCGCATCCGGGGGCGGGGGGGAAGGAAGCGCTCCGAGGCCGGGCAGTGCCGGGGCCGGCTCCGGGGCTCCCCTCCCCGAGGCGCGCAGGGGAAGTGCCCGGTCCGTGCAGCCAGGGCGCGTCAGCGGGCAGCGCATCTACCCAGCGGCCATGCCCCGCCCGGCTGCTGGGCGCAGCGCGCTCGGTCCGAAGGGAAAAGCGGGGCTCGGAGTTTAGAAGCGTCCTCTCAAGTGGGGGGGGGGGGCAGAGCTGGTGGCTGGCGCCCCAGGACCCCGGAGAGGAGGGGGGGGCAGGGCGGGTGGCTGGAGCCCCAGGACGGCGGAGAGGGTGGGGGGGGGGGGGGGGGGGGGCGCCCCCGGCCCCCGGGGGGGGGGGGGGCGCGGGGGGGCGGGGGGGGGGCGGGGGGGGGGGCGGGCGCCCCAGGGGCGGGGGGGGGGGGGGGGAGCAGAGGACGGGGGGGGGGGGGGGGGGGGGCGCGCCCCGGGGGGGGGGGGGGGGAGGGGGTTGGGGGCGGCCGCGGCCGCCGGCGGAGAAGGGGGGGGGGGGGGGGGGGGGCGCGGGGGGCGGGGGGGGGGGGGGGGAGCAGAGGACGGGGGGGGGGGGGGGGGGGGCGCCCCCGGCCCCCGGGGGGGGGGGGGGGCCGGGGGGGGGCCCCCCAGGCCCGGGGGGAGGGGGGGGGCGGGGGCAGGGCTGGTGGCTGGTGCCCCAGGACCCCGGAGAGGAGGGGGGGCAGGGCTGGTGGCTGGCGCCCCAGGACCCCGGAGAGGGGGGGGAGCAGGGCTGGTGGCTGGCGCCCCAGGACCGCGGTGAGGATGGGGGGGGGCAGGGCTGGTGGCTGGCGCCCCAGGACCCCGGAGAGGGGGGGGGCAGGGCTGGTGGCTGGCGCCCCAGGACCCCGGAGGGGGTGGGGGGCAGGGCTGGTGGCTGGCGCCCCAGGACCCCTCGGGCGGGCGTTCGACACTTACCATGATGGAAAAGACCAAGGCCACGATGTTAATGGGCCAGACGGGGCAGAAGCAGGAGAAAATGGCCAGCACCAGGTAATCCAGCGGCCGGCCCTGCTCCTGGGCACTGGTGGTGGCGGTGGAGGATGCCCGCCCCAGGCTGATCCGGGAGGGCGAGTGCGGGGCCGTCTCCAGGTGCCCGGCGGACACGGTCTTGTAGGGCAGGCTGTGGCCGTTCTGCTCCGTCTCCAGGGACTTGTCGCTGGCCAGGGTCCCCGAGAAGGACTTGGAGCCCCGGAGCCCCTTCTCGCCCTTGCCCTCGCCGGAGAAGAGCAGCTGCTCCGTCTCCGGGCAGTCCGCGGGCAGGGCCGGGCCCCCGAGCGGCGCCTCGCTGGTGCTGGCCATGGCTCGCGGCGCGCCCCTGCGCCAGGCTAGGGCGCCATGCCCGGCGGGCTGGGCGGGGAAGGCACCGGGCCGGGCGCACGAGTCCTCCGCCAACTTGGGAGCCGCCGCCGCAGGCAGGCTGAGCACAGCGCGGCAGCCCGGCCAGCCGGAGGGATCCCCCGCTGCCCGGCCCCGCTCTCGCTCGCTGTCCCGCGGGGGGAGCCTCCTTCCTGCAGCGCTCGGCTTCGAGCGCCCCGCCTGGCCCTGCCCTCCCGCCCCAGCTTGGCACCTTTCTGCGAGGGCGGCTCCCGCGGGGGAGGGGCCAGCATTGCCCCTGCCCACATCTCCCGCAAGGGCTGAGCCGGGAAGCGGCCTGAGCCGCCCGCGGGGCACTGGGGTGCCACCGTCCGCTAACGACCCACCGCGGGCAGGCAACTGAGTTTTGCCAGCCTCTGGGGTGGTCACCTAAGGGGGGCGTCGCTGGAGCCTAGTGATGGAGCTGCCCTTGTTGTCTGCAGTGTTGTAGCTGCGCTGGGCAGCTGGACAAGGGGGGCAGGTAACAGCCTTTATTGGCCCAACTTAGGAGAGAAGCTTTCCAGCGGCACCGAGCGCTGCAGAGGGGCTCTGGGTGGCTCCAGAGCTGGTCCCGCTCACCAGCAGAAGCTGGGCCAACGAAAGCTGATACAGTTAGGCCAGGCCAGGCACCAGGGAGGCTGCCATGTCTGTCTAGGGCAGGGGTAGGCAACCTATGGCACGGGTGCCGAAGGCGGCACACGAGCTGATTTTCAGCGGCACTCACACTGCCCGGGTCCTGGCCACCGGTCCGGGGGGGGCTCTGCATTTTAATTTAATTTTAAATGAAGCTTCTTAAACATTTTAAAAACCTTATTTACTTTACATACAACAATAGTTTAGTTCTATATGATAGACTTATAGAAAAAGACCTTCTAAAAACGTTAACGTATTACTGGCACGCGGAACCTTAAATGAGAGGGAATAAATGAAGACTCGGCACAGCACTTCTGAAAGGTTGCCGACCCCTGGTCTAGGGTGTGAAGGAGCAGGGGAGGTGTTTGGCAGGCAGACATATGTACGTTACGTGCCCGTGATGCCCATGGAGAAGGTATATGCGAAAGGAGGGGAAGGGCTCCACCAGCCACTTCCTCAGCTGGCGGGTTGCACCCACTAACATTTGCAGAGCTGGTGGAAGGGACTCAAACTCACCTTTGGAGTTGGGCCCGGTGTCACGGAGTCCCCGGGCGATGCTCTGGAACTGCTCCCCACAAAGCCAGTCAGGACTTTGGGGAGCCTCCTCTCCCTCGGAGCAGACTGTCTGCAGGGCAAGAAGCTCACACGGCTTCACCTCCTGGGTCTCTCCTTGGAGCATTCAGCATATGCCCCTCCGTGTGCTTCCTACAGCGAGTCCGCCCAGGCGGGGTCCTGGGGAAGCCAGAGGGTCCTGCACCCCCACTTCGCAGTCAGACGTGACTCTCAGCCAGCCAGTAAAACAGAGGTTTATTAGATGACAGGAACACGATCTAAAACAGGTCTTGCAGGTACAGACAACAGGACCCCCTCAGTTAGGTCCATCTTGGGGCACCAGGGGGGCCAGAGCCCTGTCCGGGCACCCCTCCGTTTCCCCAGCCAGCTCCAAACTGAAACCCCCCTCCAGCCCCTCCTCCTCTGGGCTTTGTCCCTTTCCCGGGCTAGGAGGTCACCTGACCTCTTTGTCTCCAACACCTTCAGTTGGCACCTCTGCAGAGGAGGGGCCCAGGCCATCAGTTGCCAGGAGACAAAGTGTCAGGCATTTACGTGCACNCCCGTGATGCCCATGGAGAAGGTATATGCGAAAGGAGGGGAAGGGCTCCACCAGCCACTTCCTCAGCTGGCGGGTTGCACCCACTAACATTTGCAGAGCTGGTGGAAGGGACTCGAACTCACCTTTGGAGTTGGGCCCGGTGTCACGGAGTCCCCGGGCGATGCTCTGGAACTGCTCCCCACAAAGCCAGTCAGGACTTTGGGGAGCCTCCTCTCCCTCGGAGCAGACTGTCTTCAGGGCAAGAAGCTCACAGGTCTTCACCTTCCTGGGTCTCTCCTTGGAGCATTCAGCATATGCCCCCCCGTGCGCTTCCCACAGCGAGTCCGCCCAGGCGGGGTCCTGGGGAAGCCAGAGGTCCTGCACCCCCACTTCGCAGTCAGACGTGACTCTCAGCCAGCCAGTAAAACAGAGGTTTATTAGATGACAGGAACACAGTCCAAAACAGGTCTTGCAGGTACAGACAACAGGACCCCCTCAGTTAGGTCCATCTTGGGGCCCCAGGGGGGCCAGAGCCCTGTCCGGGCACCCCTCCATTTCCCCAGCCAGCTCCAAACTGAAACCTCCTCCAGCCCCTCCTCCTCTGGGCTTTGTCCCTTTCCCGGGCTAGGAGGTCACCTGACCTCTTTGTCTCCAACACCTTCAGTTGGCACCTTTGCAGAGGAGGGGCCCAGGCCATCAGTTGCCAGGAGACAAAGTGTCAGGCATTTACGTACACTGGCCCTTGGCTCTGCCACAACCATACACCCTTATCCCACCACCTAGAGACTTAAGAACTGCATAGGGGAAACTGAGGCACCCACACAGTATTCAGAGGAAACATTAACAACATTCCCACTTCGTCACACCCGGCCCCTCCTGAGCCCTCCCCTTGGCCAGGCCCTCTCTTTCCATAGGGATCACTGGTGTCCAGCCGGCTCCCTCTCTATCAGTGAACCCAGCACACTAGCTGTGCCAGCGGGTGCCAAGCGAGCCCATCCGTTCGCCTGCGGCTGTCGATTTCTGGTGAGACCGCCCTTTAGGTGTGTGGAGTTCGGAGAGCTAGTGACCCAACTGTGTCGTGATGGGTTCCTGTTAGCTGCGCAGCTTTGAACACGAACGAAATGCTGCTAGAGCCAGCCTATCATCCGGTGCAATTTGTGCTTTATGAAACGCCTCCTCGAGTGAAGCATTGGGGCAGGTGTGTGGGGCGCTGGGGCGCAGGCTCACAAACCCTTCCAACTAAAATAGGCTTAAAAAGCTTCAGATGGCGGCCAGGCAGCTTCACGCTGCAGGGCGGGCAGCTGGTATGTGGCGGGGCACCAGGAAGCACCAGGCCTCCTTGGCATGTGCTAGTGCTTCCTTGGAAAACGGCTCAAGGATGCTGGACAAAATGGTAGAAATTTTGACCAACAATTGGTGGCTGTTAAGGCTAGAAGGGACCCTATGATCACCTAGTGTGGACACCCCCCCACCCCCCCAGCCATTTCTGCAGCAAGCTCAGTAACTTGTGTTTGTACCATAACATCTCGTTCAGAAAGACCTTTGCTCTTGATCTACAGATTTCAGACCATGGCGAATCC